>CAUYLG010077995.1:0-23464 GCA_963573385.1 Cacajao melanocephalus
TAAAAAATCTGGAGACAACAAATGCTGGAGAGGATGTGGAGAAATAGGAACACTTTTACACTGTTGGTGGGAGTGTAAATTAGTTCAACCATTGTGGAAGTGAGTGTGGTGATTCCTCAAGGACCTAGAAATAGAAACTCCGTATGACCCAGCAATCCCATTACTGGGTATATATTCAAAGGACTAAAAATTGTTCTGTTATAAAGACACATGCACATGCATGTTCATCATGGCACTGTTTACAATAATAAAGACCTGGAACCAACCCAAATGCCCATCAATGATAGACTGGACAAAGAAAATGTGGCACATACACACCATGGAATACTATGCAGCCATAAAAAAGATGAGTTCATGTCTTTTGTAGGGACATGGATGAACCTGGAAACCATGATCCTCAGCAAACTTACACGAGAACAGAAAATCAAACACTGCATGTTCTCACTCATAGGTGGGTGTTGAACAATGAGAACACATGGACACAGAGCAGCATCACACACTGGAGTCCATTGTGGGGGCTAGGGGAGGGATAGTAGGAGGGAAGGTTGGGAGGGATAATGTGGAGAGAAATGTCAGGTACAGGTGATAGGGTGATAGAGGCAGCAAACCACCTTTCCATGAATGTTCCTATGCAACAATCTGGCATGATCTGCACATGTACCCCAGAATCTAAAGTACAAGAAAAAACAAAGAGAGAGAGAAAAAAAGAGACACCTAGAGCTTACAATGAGGAGTGGCAGTGTCTGATTTATAGTTGGTCAAGAGCAAGTTTCTTTCTATCTTACAGCTTATGCAGGTCCCTTTTTTTACACGGTATGTGCTGTTGCCAAATTTTACAAGAATGGGAAGAAATTCTATTGTTACCTCTTGGAAGAGGTGAGCAAGAAGCGACTCCTCAATGTGTCTCTATTACCTTACCCTGTTTTATTTCCTTTGTAGAATTTATGGAGCATCTAAATTTCTCTTATCTACTTGTTTATTCTTTAGTGTCCATTTCCTCCTCTGCATGCAAGTTTCTTAAGGGCAGGTGCCGTCTTATCTACTGCTGTGCATCAGGACCCAGCATAGTAGCTGCATCTACATGGCAAAGATTTGCTCTTCAGCAGCTTTCAAATTAGATAGACTTGAGTTCAAATTCTGGCTCTACTAATTCCAGTTTTTGTGTCTTATTGAGATGCATAGTCTCTCTATGCCTCAATCACCTTTTAAGGCTCTCTATTGCTCTCCTATTGATATAAGCACTTTTAAGGGCATGGGGTGGGAAGGAGAAACATTATTTTTAATGAGAAGATCAACCAAATTTTGCATACAAATTTCAGAAAAATGCTAATGTCAGGGGAAAGAGTATGTTTTAGAATAAAAATAATTGGATAATACTCCCCTGATAGAGATGCTGCTGTGATTAAATAAGAAGGTATTTGAGACACCTGACTGAGGGCTGTCCTTCCTCCTTCATTATAACAAAAGTCACTCTGCATTCAAACTATGTAAGCATTCTAGATGTGAGACCTCTAAAATGCTATCATTCTATTTTCAAATAAAGTTGTGTCAAACAATATTTATGGTGAAATACATCAAACTTGTCCTACTGTTCAGCATAATTTGGGCACCCATTTGGTCTGAGTTCTCAGACAGGTTATATATAGAAAAAAAAATGATAGATAGATATTGTGTTTTAAGAAAGTTCACTTAATAAATAAACATGAAATATAAATTACTTCAATCATCTGTATATTTATTAGAATTGAAGCAAATAAAGCTTTCTGTGATTAGGTTCTTTGGTACTTATTCAGAAAACACTTCAGTAAGTGGTAAAAAGTGAGAAGGCCCCAATTATTACTTGTTAGTTTTATCTGCATGATACCAGAATATAATTCCAAATATTACATTCTCCTGATTATCTGAAAAGCAGGTAACTGGCTTACCAAAGCAGAGGAAGCACATGGCTCGCTCTGCCTCTGTACTGAGCCATTCCATGTGACCAGATAGATGTCAGGGGAAATTCATGGCTTTCCAGACATTTAATCTGAAGCTAACATTATAATCTGGGAATCCCTGTTTTTTTTTTGTTGTGGTGGTGGTGGTGGTTTGTTTTGTTTTGTTTTGGTATGTCTGGCTGTCATATAAGAATTAACTCCCATAATAGTACTATATTTAATATAAAAAGGTATACACTTTTGTTATTCACATGAATTTAAGTTTTTCTAAGCCAAAGCTAAATAATACCTTCTTAACCCCTCCACATTCAGAAATGTTCCATCACTTGTCTCCTCTCTCTCTCCATTCACTTCTTCCTCTCTGCTTGCTCTTCAATATGTTTATCTGTCATGCTTACACCATCCTGTTCCTACACCATGTCTTCTCCCCTTTAACATTTTTTAATCCCATAAAACAGAAACACACCTGTTTTCAATCAACATCTCCACGTCATTGTGTTTCCATCCTTACTAGTCTTCTGTACCAGTGACACCCAAATTGCAAAAATGAAGTCACTTTTAACTTCCATGGGACTCTATGCCTTTGAAGCTGATTACAATTCATTAAGTATGAAAAAGAAAATTATTTTTGGCTTTTGACACAAGGCTTTCTCTCTCTTTTTCCAACTTCTTTGTTCTCTCACATAGTAATTGTTGTAGGCTCCTCCTCTTCTGTAACATTCTCCAGGACTCTGACCTTGACTGTGCTACTCTTTTGGCTTGGGGAGTCTCACATATTACAATGGTGTGGACCATCGCCTCTGTGTGGACTGTCTCTCCAGGATGTCTTGACAGTGGTGATGGAGGAATACAGTGAATTCAATACTAATTTTACTATTTCCACTTGGCCCAGTGTATTCATCTCCTGATCTCATTACCATCCATCGGTTTTCCAAGTTAGAAATTTGGGAGTTACCTGTATACTCTCTCCTTTCTCATTTAATGAGCACTGAGTCGTGGTCATTTTACCTCTCAAAAAATCTTTTGAGTCTTCCTCCTTTACTTCATTGCTTGTAAAATTGACATTGCTTAGACTTTACCGTCTCCTGCCTGGAATGTTATAAGTCCAACCCACCTCACTATTTTAGTCTTGGATGCCATGTCTTCCTCCTTTCCTCGCCCCTTAAATCCATACCATAGCCAAAGCAAACTAAGATACAAATCTATTCGTGCCTTTCTCCTCCATAAATTCTTTAGTAACTCCTTACGAACATCAAATGCCATAGGATGACATATTCGGTCCTTCGTAACCTCCATACTCCATACCTCTCCAGCCTCATTTCCAACTTCTTCCTGATTTGTACTTATTCATTTCTTAGTCATACAGAATTTGTAATAGTTCCCCAAACACATCATGTGATTCCAGAACCCCATACCTTTGCTTTAGGCTCTTGCCTCTCACATCTTAACTGTATTTCTGGCTTGTCATTTAAGAATCTGCGCTACCACCTTTCTTTACAGTCTTCTTCTGAAGGTGGATGTTTGAATTTGTGTCCGCTCTTGAAAAAACAATATCGAGTTTCATTTATTAAAATAACATCGGCAATAACATCAACTCATGTGGGCAGGAAGATACATTCTGACCATATTTCTGTCACTAACCAGTTGTGTAACCTTGGACAAATTGCTAGACTTCTCTACTTCTAAATTTCCTTTTGCCTACGATAACCTCTGTAAGCTAGAATCTTTCCAGAGTTCTCTCCATTTTCTATTTTTTGTGTCTCTTTACTAGGGACAAAATATCTCTGAGTTTTCAATAAATCAGTAGTTAAGTACAACTGAAAGAAAGCCTTGTTGTTTATTGATCACTCTTAGGTAAAGTGGCTTTTATATGAAATCAATACATGTATTAAACATATTCAAAGTCATTGTTTTATGTACTCAAAGGATCACACTATTCATAGAAATGAGGTCTGCTGGCCCCCACCTTGTGCATTGTAGTGTTTTGTTTCATTTTTTTCTTCCTTTCATTAATGAAAGTTACCAATTCTGGGAAGACAGACTTTGATAGAAAGAAAGGAGCAGATTTTGAAATCAGACCTGGGTTCAAATTTTGGCTCTGTAATTTACTTTCTTTGTGACCTTCAGGAAGTGACATGAGCTCTTTATGTTTCCTCAGTACTAAAGTGAATATGTTACTACTAGAGGACATCAGTAGATTAAACATGTTCGACTTGGGAAATGGTACACGGACACAGGAGGCACTCCCTCAATGTTGCTGTTATTGTCATTATTACACTAGCTAGAAGAAATAAGAGCAGTCAGAAAATGATACCCAAATCTTTCATTATGTGAGGGATGTTTATACCAGTGTCAGGTAACCATGATATGCTCTGATAATAGGTTAAGATGCAATCCAGGATTAAACTGATTCAATTTTTTTTCTTTTTTTTTTTTTTTTTTTTATTTATATTATCTTAAACAAAGGCTGGAGTGCAATGGCGCAATATAAGCTCACTGTAACCTATACCTCCTGGGTTTAAGCGATTCTCCTGCCTTCACTTCCTGAGTAGCTGGGATTACAGGCGTGCACTACCACCCCCGGCTAATTTTTATATTTTTAGTAGAGACGGGGTTTCACCATGTTGGTCAGGCTGGTCTCAAACTCCTGACCTCGTGATCCTCCTGCCTCTGCCTCCCTAAGTGCTGGAATTACAGACCTGAGCCACTGCACCCTGCCTCAATTTCTTCATTTTATAGATAAGAAACATGAAAGTCAGAGAGATTAAATGACTTATCTCAAAATAATTCTTTATCAATTGATGTTCCAGTGCCCTGAATCCCATTGTTCTGTGTTCGAGTGGAATTCCTTCCCTTTAGTTTATGTTTCCCAAACTTGAACTTACATCACAATCATCCAGAGGATTTGTAAAACAGATTGCTGCACCCATCCCAAAGATTCTGATTCAGTAGGTCTGGGGTGGGCCTGAGAATTTGCATTTTTAACACTCTTGCACATATTGCTCATGCCGTACTTCGAATAGCATAGCTGCAGACAGCCCTGTTCTGAATTGGCCAGGAAGAGTTCTCAGCTTTCTTAAACACCTCACTCTTGGAAAGTGGCAAAGAAAGATGAGGCCATATGTCTTGATTATGCCCTACCAGATTTTGCATGGGATTCAGCACTGCCAATGAATGGAGTACGAGTGTTTCTCCTCTTCCTGCCTTTTCTGCTTTTTCTCTTAGACAAAAGGTGTTAAGTTTCAGCAAAACATACTCTGAAGCTTATTTTATAAAAATTACAGTTTGTTTTGGTTGATGTGCTTATAGTCGTATTCAAAGCTTTCAGAATACGCATGGAAAACTGCAGTGCCTGAGATGAGAAATTGGCTCTGGGCTCATCATTTACTTTGTGCGGTAAAAAACCATGCAGCTTTTGTACTTCAATGGTGGGAAAAAATAAAGCAAGGCTAAATGCTATCTGGAAAGATGAAACAGAATGAGTTTGAGTAATTGAACAGTGCTGCCTATATATCTCCTCTGAGAAGAGGGAAACAGATTATATCCCCAAAGTTCATTTGTTAAATCTGCAGTTTAGAGCTCCCAGCTCACATTTCCATAGAAACAATCTTGCTCTTTCAACTGTATTATACATTACAAAGGGTTTTAATGAACTTACCTGGAAACAAAATTATTTTTCCTAAAGTTATTTCTGAAGAAAAATGCCTTCTACTTTGTGGTGAGAAGGAAAGAGAAGGTCCAAGAACAAATATACATCATTTCATGGAGAAAGAGGGTCTGAGAGCAGTCAGATTAGATTCAATCCCAGCACCAACAAATTGTGTGCAAAAAGAAAAGCACTTTAAACTTCTCTCAATTTCCTTATCTGCTAAGTGCACATAAAATACACCTAACAGAGTCCTTGTGACAGTTAAGTGGGATAATATATGTGAGGGCTCTCCTACCACATCTTTAACAGAGTAGGCACTCAATAAATTACTCTTGTCATTGCTTAAGAAGAGTGCATTCTCTGGTTCCTCTTCCTTCATTTTCATCCCTTTTTTCATCCACAGAACCGAGTCAGCTCCACCCAGGAAACAGGAAGAGGTAGGCCACTTCAAATCCCAGCTTCCTCAGTTATGCAGCAATTCAGCTCCACCCAGGTCAAATCCAAAATGAACTGGCCAAATCCATCTCATCACCCAAACAAACATTAAGATCTTTCCCTTTCAGACCCCACCTGACTTGGAGGGCAAGTTAAAGGGGTTTTGTTGTCACTCAAACTTTTTTGGAACTTGAGTTACTTATTACATTTTCAGTTTCTTCATGAGCAATTCATGAAGCAATTTCATAGCGTTTTCTCCCAAGGGGAAATTGAACTTGTTTTCTCTATTAACATAGCAATACAAAATATTTAAGAGTGATGTATTGCATCTATTTATGTTAATTAAGGGGAAACCATGTGTACTCATGAAGGTAAATGTTTGTTGCTTTCAGTAGATATTTCAGCAACATTCATTAACTCATTATCAACCACCTACTACTTGTCAAATCTATTCTCAGTGCTGGAAATCACAAATGAAGGTGATCAAAAATTCTGTCTAATGGTGCTTTGATCCCAGTGGGAAAAATGAGATCAGTAAAAACAATATATAGTTTATATGGTAGTGGTAATTGCTTAAAAGTGTACAAGGGTTTGGAAGAGGTGAGGAAGAGTTGGGAGTGGAAGTGTGTCATTTGGGAGAAGGTATCTGCTGGACTTAGGTCTAGGAAGAGGAAAACACAAGTGCAAAATCCCTAAGAGAAGCGTGTCTGTATGATCAAGGCACGTAGTGGAGACTACTGTGGTTGGAGTGAGTAAGGGGTATAGGCATAGTGAGAGATAAAACCGAACAGTTATCATTAAAGGCACATATCCAATTTTAAATGGGCTTTTATTTATCTTTTTTTTTTTTTGAGATGAAGTTTTGCTCTTGTCACCCAAGCTAGAGTACAAGGGTACAATCTTGGCTTACTGTAACCTCCACCTCCTGGATTCAACCAATTCTCCTGCCTCAGCCTCCCTAGTAGCTGGGATTACAGGCATGCACCACCACATCCGGCTAATTTTTGTAATTTTAGTAGAGACAGGGTTCCACTATGTTGGCCAGGGTGGTCTTGAACTCCTGACCTCACATGATCCACCTGCCTCAGCCTCCCAAAGTGCTGGGATTACAGGCATGAGCCACCAAGCCTGGCTTTTAAATGTGCTTCTATTTGTCTTTTTTTTTAATTAAAAAAAATAAAAGCTATTGGAAGGTTTTTGAGCAGAGTCGTCACATGACTTGATCTAGGCTTTAAAAGATTTACTCTGTCCTTTCTTTCTATAGGATAGAATATGGGGAGGCAAGGGCAGCAGCTGAGGCCTTATTAGAGGAGTCATGAAGGAGAGGATGGTGGCTTTGGTCTGGAGTTGGCAGTGGTACTCAGAATTAGCAAAATACATTTGCTGATGATTTGTATGTTAGCTGAAGATCCTTCTACTTGGCAGCTGCTGGAATCAATGTACACCTACCTGGAAAATTCACCATTTTAAGATAGGAGAGGTAGGAAGAGTCCACACTGCAGCAGCATTTGATTTTAAATGGTCATGAACAAATACTCACATGGCACATATTCTCAATTATTTTTTCCCCATTTTTTGGCAGTGACTGGATGTCCCAACTGTGAAGATGAATACTCTGAGATTAAGTTGCCTCTACCAGAAAATTCTAAATTGCAACGTTCATGTTCCATTTCCTTCTTGCTTTAAACCTTTGCATACCAGTTTGTTAGTCTTTTATACTGTAATTAGTTTTGCAAATAACCTCTTAATTTTCAACTAGAAATGTAATTTTTTCTGAAAACTTGAATACCATCTTGTACTCTTTTCCTCTTCAGCTCTAGCGGTTCCTTGGTTTTCAGTATCTATAGATTTCATCACATCTGTATCTGTCACTTCCATCTAAGTCTCTCCAGCCGGTTTGCCACATTCCTAAGTCATCTCTCCCTGAATTTCTGGAACAACCTCTTAATTAGTCCCTTTGCCTTTAGACCAGCCACCCTCACCCCTAAACCCCCAATCTGCACAGCAACCACAGTGATGGTTCTAAAGGACACACTTGATGCTGTGTGCCTCTGCTAACAGCCTTTCAGTGGTTCCCTCATGCTCTCAAGATTAAAAAAAAAGGAAATCCAAACTCCTTTTTGCATGGATCCTTCATGACCTGCGTTCTGTTTACTTTAATAGCCCTGTATCTTGAAATATGATTTATTCCCAATTCATCAACAACAGATCCTACCCAAACACACTCACTCAGGGAACTGAGCACTTGCGTATGTCTAAGACAAAGTGTGATTTCCCTCTAGGGTCCAAGCTATTGAAACTACTATTTGCTCTATAAGTAACAGATTTTTCCTATCTTTGTCTGATCCTGTTCATGCTTAAGATCTCTGCTCAGATGATGTCTTTGTGTCAGAAAACCTGTCTAGAATCAAGGGCGAGTTAAGTGTCTGTGAAATGAGCTCCCATGATGAACCACATTTGCTCTCACTGTAGTATTTAACAACTGCCTCTTTATTTTTCTGCATTTCCCATTTGGCTGTAGGCACCAAGAAAACAAAAGCTGGCTCACTTGTACCTACTATATTCCCAGCTCCTGCATAAATGTTGGGCCCTTGCTGGATGCTCAGTAATACTTGTTGAATTATCTTGGATTGAATAAAAAAGCAAAGCATAAGAACTTTATGATTAAATATACCGACTGTGCAATTTATTCTCACTAATGTCAAGACACTGAATCATCCTCCACTTGGGGCACTTCTTTGCAAAGAGCTATTATTTTTATTCATTTTATGACCTTGTCCTCATCTTTTGTCGCTGATGAAGAGACTAGTCTTTTCTTGTTTTTAAGCCAGACTATTAAAGAATGAGTTATGAATTAAAATTTCAGCCCTTCACTGTTTCAGACTTGAAGACTACTTCAGTAGACCAATGGACCTCAGATCTATTTTCTCTTATCTATTCATTGACCCATGTCAAAATAATGTAAAAGCGAAGTCTAGTTGCCTTATGAGAGTTTTCCCTTATAAGTAATCAATACTGTGGTGGCTATAGACTTTTATTGTAGATTACATGTTATGGTTGAAAATCCTTTTAACCATTATCTTTTACATTCCAACCTTGCCCTTCAGGCCTCTGCACATGTACACACACATAGAAATGCCCCCTGTATACATACTTTCCTAAAGCTAACTGGTGCTAGGACCAAACTTTCACTTGAGACTGATAGGGCGTCTACAGTGAACTCGATGATCCAGCCTTTCTCTGAAGCTTTCTCTTCTCTTGACCCCCATGAAACATTACTTTCTAGGGTCTCCTTAGATCTTACTTACTAAATCTGCTCTGGCAGTCTTGGTTCCTCTTGCTCTTAAAAGGTTGATTCTTTGTTCTTTTCTCTCTGTCTCTTTCCTGAATATCTCATTCACTTCTGTCACTTCAATTATCTCCTTTATGTGGATGAATCCAAGATTATCTTCTCTCTTGCTCTGGTCCTTCTCCCAGGGCAAAGCTCCACATTTTAAATTATCAGCTCAGCAGCTCTACCTGGATTACCTGATGGGTAACATCTTCAAAGGATAAAGACCCTCATTTCCTAGAGTTAATTGCTACCATGAACAGTCTTTGAGAGACATACTCGATAACTTTCTCAAGTTCAGAGCATTGCACATTGCAACTAAAAATGAAAAATTCAGTAGCTGAAGAGTTTAGTAGTTCATTTTGGCTTTCTCCATCCTAAGACAGCTGAGCTAGTTGATGGGACTGATAACATGTTAATGTCTTTTCTCTACTGATGCAGTAATTTCTCCTCTGTTTTCTTTTGTAAATGTCCAGGAAATTCTTTGAGGGAAGAATACATCCCAGTTCTGCATACTCCAGGGTTCTATCCTGTAACTCCTATTTCATGTCTGGGCTTACACCTAACTGTTTCTGACCACTAAAATGAAAGGAGAGTGTCCTTCGGTCTGATCATCATTTTATACATTCTAAATTGTTTAGTGTTCCCTTTTTAATATTTTGAAATGTACAGTCCTCAGAGCCCTTTCTCTGTGAAAATTAGTTTGGAAATAGGAATGCTAATTAAAGCTGCCCTTTCCTTCTCAGAGACAAGGTTCTTTTTCTGTACGTTAAAAATAAAACACACCACACACACTCTCACACTCACATGCACTTACCTCAATTGGTTTATTCCTAATAAAGTGGAATCTATCTTCATGAATTTCCATTTAGGCTATCTTTATTCTTATTTAAAGAGTGTTTCCTGTTAAAAATAATATATTACATCTATGTGGTAGGCAGAATAAAAAAATCCCAAAGATGTCCATATCCTAAACCCAAAATTGTGAAATAATAAATTTGTGTTGTTTTGGGTTATGTGGCACAAGGTAATCAGTATTGCAAATGAAATTAAGGTTGCTCATCAGATGACCCTAAAATAAGAATAGTATTCTGGATTATTTAGGTGAGTGCAATGTAATCACAAGGATAAGGAAAAGAAGGAGGTAGATGGGTCAGTGTCAGAGCAATGCAATGTTGGAGAGACTCAAGTGGTCGTTACCGGCACTAACAATGGAAGGGGCCACAAGCCAAGTTAAGCAGGCAGCCTCTAGAAGCCGGAAAGGCAAGAAAATTGATTGTCTCCTAGATCCTCCAGTAGGAACGTGGCCCTGCCAACACCATGATTTAAGCCCAGTGAGAACCATTTCAAACTTCTGATCTTCAGAACCATAACATAATAAATTTGTGTTGTTTTAAGCCACCAGTCTTGTGGTGATTTGCCACAGCAGCAACAGGAAACAAACACAAACTAATTTCAACATTACAGTAATGGGTACAATGACAGAAAATAAGCCATCTCAGGCAGATAAGCTGCAATACTGACTGTGAATTCTGGCAAACCTCATGCCCAGAAGAACAATTTCATTTCCAGTTCTCTGGACCTCTGTATTTGAAACTGAGATAGGGGAAAACTTTTCTTCTTCTTCTACTTATTTTAATAAGGCTTAGTCAATTTTGTCAACGTGATTCATTGAGATATAACCCCCAGCTTCATGGACTTCTGGGTTACAATGAATCTTGGAAGCTATTCATAGATGCTTCTGATTTAGGGAGTACTAGCAAGAGTTTGCATTCATGAACAGCAATATGGACACAGGTAATATTAATCTTGGACTTCATGGCCAGTTCATCTGTCTTCTCCTTCTTTGAGAGTTTCCTGATCTTCTCACTATAAGAAATCTCTCTCTTCTATAGTGCATATTCCCTTCTTGCTTGTAACTTAGCTATTATGTAGACATTTTCACATCCTGTTGCAGTGGAAAGAGAACTGGACTAATGGTCTGAAAGCCAGGCTACACGTTTGGCACCAAGTCCTGTGCCGTGAACTCAGAGAGCTAGCACTTAGAGAATGAATACCTACCATGACCCATACCTGCATTCTAGTAGGCATTCTCTAAACATTTACTCTGTGCTTTCTTTGTTCATCATCCATTGAGAATGTGCAGGGCTTTGAGGTTGATGCAAAGGGGACTTCCAGGTCATTGAGACTTCATGCATTCTAATCTCATAGATGAGGAAAATGATCCTGGTGATAATTGTATATAGGATGAGGGAGAGGAAGACAGGGAGAGAGAGAGGAGAGAGGAGAGAGCACATGGATAAACATGGGAATTTGGACTTATTTGAGAAAGAGAATTTTGAGTACTATGTGGAATTTTCTTTCCATATAATCTTGATATGGTTTGGCTCTGCCCTACCCAAAATTTAATCTTGAATTGTAATCCCCATAATCCCCACATGTCAAGGGCAGGACCAGGTGGAGGTAATTGGATCATGGGGGCGGTTTCCCCCATGCTGTTCTCATGATAGTGAGTGAGTTCTCAGGGAATCTGATGGTTTTATAAGTGTCTGGCATTTCCTTGCTTGCACCCACTCCATCCTGCCACCCTGTGAGGAAGGTGCCTGCTTCTCCTCTGCCTTTTTCCATAATTGTAAATTTCCTGAGGCCTCTCCAGCAATGAGGAACTGTGAGTCAATTAAACCTCTTTCCTTTATAAATTACCCAATCTCGGGTATTTCTTCCTAGCAGTGTGAGAACGGACCAACACAGTCCCTACAACTCTTATACAACCAAGCATGCTAAAAATATTCATTCAGTTTCTCTGCAGAATTGGAAAGCATTTAAGCCAAAGCATGCTGGGTTCCCAAGTACTGCTGGGGTGCAAGAAATAAGCTTATGCAGCTCTGAGAACACCCAAGTCAGTCTCTGGGAATCTCGTGCCCAAGAACTGGGAGGATCAAGCTGAAAAAGTGATGTATCTATGGCAGCGAGGCCCTGGCCCAAATGAGCAGAAGGTATCACAGAGCCTAGGAACAGACCTAGATGTAGGGCCAAGGCCCAGCCATGGCTACCGCAACATCCGTGGAGATGCCATTTTTCATACTTTTTAAACCATCTGCTCCATTTCTAAGGTCATCTGAAGCTGTAGCTAAGAAAGTAAAGCTGAAGAGCTTCTGTATGTCTAGTTATAAGAGCCCCACAGACTGGTAGACCAGAGAGGCAGGATTAATTGAAGGAGAACTATCCCCTTGATCAGCCCTTTCCTGGAGCCCTCTTTTATTCATTTTAGATCACATGTCCCTGGCCATTCATGAGAATCTCACAAACAGAACACAGGCCCCATTCATCTGTGTATCCTTGGACTTCTCAGTGCCTGGAGTGAAGGATTGCCTGTTTCTTCTCTCTCTCATTTCTCCCTCTCCCCTTTATTCCACTCTTCTCTCCTCCCTTCATCTTTTTGCCTTCCTCTCACCTCTATCCCGAGCTCCTTCCCTTATCTCATTTGTGTTTTCACTGCTCTCTTAACCTTGTTCCCAGGAAAGAATTTGTTACTAAATATTTATACTTTATTATGAGGTTAAGGTCACATCCTACTTTTCTGAAGGTCATTTGCTTTTTAAATCTTGTTTTTCTTTATGTAATGGGGCCACAGTAAAAAATAAAACAAAACAAAAATGATGACTTTGGCATATACTTCCCCTGCGATGTAAGAACAGGCTCTTGAGTGAGAATTCTTGAAGTCAAGTCCCAGCTCCCCAGCCGCTAGCATTGTAGTTTTGGGCAAGTTATTTAAACTTTTGCATCTTGACATTCTCATCTATGTAATGGGGTTAATAATTAGGTTGTTCTATTGAGATATTGTGATAACTCAGTAAGACAGTTTAAGTAATGCTCACAGCACACTGTGTGTCACATGGTAGGAAATCAATATTATTGTACCACAAACTATAATGCATAAAAGGGATAATGATTATTATTATCCTGGAGAATCACTGCCCTAAAGCCAACCCAGTGTGGTGGGATGTAACAGACCCTTATTATAGAGAGATTACATCAAAAGGGATATGACAGGAGAGCCACAAATTGCATACTGGAATAAATGGGTAAACCCAGGAACTCATTCAGGTTAGGCCACAAAGGCTGGGAAAAGAAAATTATGGCAAAAAATGTCATAAATCCTAAGGAAAGCTTATATTCTAATGTAAGTTTTCTAATTGGACTTCCAAATAGTCTACTCATTTGTTTATATGAATTACATACTGCACATGCTTTGATCATAAGAGTCATAAGAACTATTTTCAAGATACATTAGTGCAATATTGCTGAAAGTGTCTTAGGATGGAAGGTATTTTTTCCCTCAGCTTTTTATTTGAAACTACAGTCGACCTTGTGGATTCAATAGGGCATTCAAAACAGAAGGCTGTAGTGCTTAGTTGTTTAATGGACATCCATATAGATATTTTAAAGAAGTCCATTCAAGACACATTTACTAACTTTTCAGAAATGAGCCTTCAGCTAACTGAAATCGCTTGAGTCTGATCATGTTTGAGCAGAAAGTTCATCTAGAGAACATTTAGGAATTTTCAAAGTAATTAGAAACTCCAAGATAGAAAGGCTTGATATACTTTAATGGGGAGGTGATGTTGAGGGTAGAGTAGAGGGTGCCTGAGGGTGAATAACTTTTATCACTTTGATGAAAAAATTTTACAATGTGAGGAGACATTAAGGGTCGTACACCGACCTTGTCTTTGTTACTTGCCCCATCAAGTCCTGATGTTAAGTGGCATCTTTCAACAACTATCCAATCTCATTTTTCTCTCCTGCCTTGGAAGTCTCAATCTGGCTTTACCACTGTTATGCATGCTGTCTTTGTTTGTTTGTTTGTTTTGTTTTTGAGGCAGGGTCACAATCTGTTGCCCAGGCTGGAGTGCAGTCGTATTGGCAGCATCTGCCTCTCGGGCTCAAGCAATCCTCCCACCTCAGCTCCCCAACGAACTGAGACTACAGGCCCATGTCACTATGCTCAGCTAATTTTTGTAATTTTGTAATTTTTTCCATGTTGCCCAAGCTGATCTTGAACTTGTGAGTTCAAGTGATCTGTCCACCTCGACCTCCCAAAGTGCTAGGATTACACACATGAGCCACAGCACCTGGCCAATTCTGTCTTTGTGTATGCCCATTTATGTTCTTGGGAAAGTCACTTCTTTTCTCAAAACTCATTTTCAATGACCTAGATTAGGTTTCTCTCTTCAATGCGACCTTCTAGATGATGCCAACCATCCTGATGGCTTGCTTTTCTTAGCTCCTATTGACTGAGAGAAGAAATTTTCCTTCTAGAACTTTACTATATTTTAACTTTTCAGTGCATCATCCTGATTTCCCCTATACTAAGCAAGTCAAGAAATATGAAAAGCTAAAGGATTCAAAGCCACCTGTGTCCACTTTCAAGTCCCTGACCTTGAACAAGCCAACTCTGCTCTCTATACCTCCTTTTTATGCATTTGTAAATTTTTTAAATAGATTATTTTGTCTTTAAATGATTTCTAAAAGATTGTACAAATATGGGTGTAGGGATGAAAAACCTTTCTCTCCTTTCTTAGGTTTAGTAGTTGGGCCCTGTAAATTGAACTGGCAAAGGACAGAATGATGGGAAAAATAGATAATAGAGTTTATTTACATGTGCAGTACAAATATACATGTGAGAAGTCAATGAAGACTAATTCAAATAGATGCTAAGAATTGGGGGCTTATATAATTATCGTAATAAAGGGTAATCAATTTTGAAGTGACAAGACAAAGAAAAAAGGGTTCGGGCTTCTAGAGTGGTAAATTGTTGAAAGAAAAATATATAGGAGAAACTAGTGGAATATAAGGCTTATTTGTATGGTTTGTTACACAGACCCCACTGGTGCCAGTTTTCTTACTAGTGATTATAGTTGCTTCTTCTTTCTGATACAGGAGAGCAGAAGGGAATATTTTACAAAGAGAAATTTATACATCTATCCCCTGCCTTGAGGCAGAAAGCGGGAAGGTAGAGAGCTTGAGACTCCTATTTCAGTTGTCTTCAGTTGAAAATAATCCTTATGCCAAAGTGACATATTTTGGAGTAAACTTTTCTGATTCCCTTCATAGAATAATAATCTTAAATTTAAATTTGACTTAACTTGTTTCTATATGCATTGATATTCTATGTATTTGAGGAGAGAACAGGCAGACAGTAAATATATCTGACTTTAATGATTTCCTCAATCTTGCTACACTTATTTTTGCATTTATTATAATGTCAACAAATAGTATGACGAACATTTCTTAACGAGACTATCACCTGGTGAAATTTCAAACTGAAGCTATAACAAGGAAGGAAAAATGATCAATTTCAGGTTTTAGATAAATCATCCTATTTGAGATTATTTAAAGGATCACAATGGAGTAGGGCAAGGAAATAGAGAGTCTACTGACCCTCTCTCTTTAACAGATTGGTCAGTTGATTTGGACAGGCCTCCTTGGAGTGAGTTCTTACTTTCCTAAGAGTTTCTGAAGATATTTTCCTTTTGAAGTCTCTTACCCTGTTCAATAGTCCCAGTTAAAGAACCATTCAACCTGGGGCAGAGAGGCCTGAGAGTGGAGTGGTGAATGACGAAGTGTGGAGAACCTGGTACCGAGTATACCCACATTCAAATCCCAGTCCCACTAAGTGCTATCTATGAGACTTCAGGCAAGTGGCTTAACCTTTTAAAGTCTGAATTTTCTCCTTGAAACCAAACTATAGTAAAGATTTCAGGGAATTATAAAAGGATTAAATTAGTTAATATCTGTAAAGATTTTAGAGTAGTGCCTGACACTTAAAAGTTCTCCATGAAGTTCTCTGCTATTTTTGGAGTAAATCAGGTATAAACCCTGGTTATGTCCCTTGTTGAATGTAATTTTGTGAAAATAAATTAATCCCAATGCCCCTTAGTTTTTATTCTTCTTTGAAATAGTGATAATAACACCTAACCTATTGATTTGGGGTGACATGAAACTAATTTATACATGTAAACTACATAATACAGTGCCTGGCTTAGAGTCAGTGGGTAAAAGCCATTAGTGTACCTTTGGTATTCCCTTCCTTTGGTCTGAAAGACAGACCTCTATCGGACACCCGTTATAATGTAAAGAAAGGGGTGAGCCTGGGAATGAGGGAGAAAGCCAAGATGTTTTAATATAAAAAGCTGAGTTGGGGCTAGCAAATTACTGCAATAAAATGATTGAGCCATGATCTGGAGTTAATTTAAATTTTTAAATATTAAAAATAGAGATAGGGTCCCACTATGTTGCTCAGGCTGGTCTCAAACTCCTGAGCTCAAGTGATCCTCCCACCTGGGCCTCCCAAAGTGCTATGCAGGCAACTGTGCTTTTCCAGAGTGGTCCTAGATAAACATCATTCCCCAGATGCCCCCTGCTTCCCTAGACTTTTCAGATGAAGCATGAAACTCCTCTGATGGTGCTGTCACCTTACAAAATCTCACAGTTGGGGGTGCATGTGAAAGAACCCCTGCATACTTGGGAGCCAGCAGATTTGATCTGGTAGCCACAGCTGACAGAGCTCAGAAAGCATGTGGTAAAGGCAGCTAATGCAGATAGGAAGGGGCCGGACCTCCAATCAGCTGGCAGATTCTAAACAGAGAATGCTATTGTCCTGAAGGCAAACCCTATCTGAAATCCAACAAAATCATATTCATGGGACTTCATGTGAATTTCAAAAAAGATAAGGATTTTATTCCTGGAAAATGAGATGTGGCAATTTTAAAATACTTTACCGACTCTGTAAACCAAGAGATCAATTGGCAAATATTTGCTGAAATCTGCTGATAGAAATAAAGGGAAAAGCATGAATTTGGAAGCCAGACAAAGCAATGATTGAATTCTGGGTTTTCTAACCCTACGATCCCCTCTCTGCCCTTTAGTTGTTTTCAACTACAATATGGTGTGATGTAGGGTTAAAAGACATGTTTACATTTAATTGACCTAATTAATTTCTGTAATTTTTATTTTAACTTTTGACTTTCTGTAGCTAAAGTTTGGTGGAAATTTCAGAAAATGGTTACCTAAAATATTTTTTCCCACTAATTACTAAAACCTGCTTCCCCTCCTCAGGCTTGCCGACATAACTGAGAAGAAAATATTTGAATGGTTGGGTGATGGGGCATATGGATACAAAGATATCCCTTATAAACATGTCATTCAAAATGAAAAGCACCTTTGGCAGGACCAACTTATTTCTAGTATTCAAGGGAAACGAACAACCCTGTGGGTTGAGATGATCAGCAGGTCTTCATGGGAAAAATACTGGAACTAGACCTTGGAGCAAGGGTGGCAGGACCAGGGAAGAGCAAAAGTTTCATTCAGGGAAACCTTGCAGAGCCTCTAAAGAGTTGGAACTTGGCCAGGCATGGTGGCTCATGCCTGTAATCCCAGCACTTTGGGAGGCTGAGGCAGGTAGATCACAAGGTCAAGCGTTCAAGACCAGCCTGGCCAAGACGGTGAAACCCCATCTCTATTAAAAAAAAAAAAAAAAAAAATTAGCTGGGCATGGTGGCTTGTGCCTGTAATCCCAGCTACTCTGGAAGCTGAGGCAGAGAATTGCTTGAACCCGGGAGGCGGAGGTTGCAGTGAGCTGAGATTGTGCCACTGCACTCCAGCCTGGGCGACAGAGCGAGAGAGACTTTGTCTCAAAAAAAAAAAAAAAAAAAAAAAAAAAAAAAAAAAAAAAAAAAACCGGGTTGGAATGTCCACCATAATCTCACAACTACCATATGCTGAGCAGGGGACCGCAGGGACCAGGCTCAACTCTCCACAGACTTAGTTAATTCTTACATCAACCATGAGAAGGGGCCAGTAGCATTCCCATTTTAAACTGAGATTCAGAGATGGAGCAGATTCTCCAAGGTCATAGAGCAAGCAAGGGACAGGCTAGTACTTTACCCAGATCTAACAACCTCAAAACTTGAGCATGGTATACTATAATACTTCTAGTAATGATACAACTTACCAATTTGGATGGTTACTGCCTCTATAAAGTCTCCTTCCTGATACCACCAAGCCCTTTCCCAAGTAGAGTTCACCTTCCCTCCTTGTGTTCCCATGGTATTGCTCAAAGACATCTATTCGAATGTTGGTGCATTTATTGGTCACATTTTACTTCATGCCTGCCTCCTCATTAAAGCCCCCAAAAGGAAGAACTGAGCATTGTTCATTATTTGATCATTCATGTACCATTTATAGCTCATAGTAGCAGCTTAATAAATGTGAATGAATGACTGAAAGAATGAATGCCGTTGCCTTCCTGTCACTATGCCCACTGCTTGGCAAGTTAGTTAACCTCTTCACGCTTTGTTTACCTCATCTACAAAGTTAAGATGATTATAATACTGACCACATAGAGCTGTAGGGATAAGTTAATTGTTAATAAGTCACTACAATATTGATGAGCACATAGTAAATGCTTAGTACATGTTAACTATTATTGTGATCACATCTAATTCCCTTTAAATGGAGAATTTTAAATGAAGTATTATGACCTTGACTTCATAGACTAGGACCTGTTATTAGAGTGGTTAAATGTCTTGCATAAGATCACATAGCAGAAAAGAAGTGGAACTTGCAAATGTCCTTGGGGGTCTGAGCTATTACTCTCAAACCCTGATATTTCCAGTTCACATACAGGGCCCCCGTTGATTCTCTTCACCTCCATTTTTAGGTTGGGCTTCAGCAGAGTGGAGCTAACCAACAGAGTGATTCAGTGTGGTCCTGGCACAGCATAGGGTCTGTTTGGAGTGGTTTAGACTACCACGCCGATGGCATCCCTGTGGACAGTGCTGTCCACGCTTCCCAGTTGATAAGAGTCACCTGGGTTTCTTAATGACATACACTCCAGGCTCCTCTGATGAGCGTGTTTTTTAAAAAACAACACCGGGTTATTTTTATCATCAGAGAAGTTTGTGAAACTTTGCTTTGAGAGAGGCTGAGACCAGACTTTAAAGGTTAATGGTGGTACACATCTTCGAGGGGACAGTTATGAACATCTTAGGAGTTATTGGTACTGCTCCACCATGCCCCGCTCCACATTTGTAAATATAAGGACTAAATCGCTCTCCCTTAATAATGCACCTGAGGTGATAGCGGAGATCAGAACAAGGAGTGGCGTGGCGGGGAGGCTCAGGTGTTCTTGCTTGACAGTCATTGACTCGTGGAGCTTTGCTCCTGCACTTTTCTCCCTGGAAAAGCTGCTCATAGACTTCCACCCGGGCTTTCAGAAAGGGCCCCGTAGGCACCAGCCACCAGAACTGATTATTTCCTAGCATTCAGAGAGGGGCTGAGCTGTCTCCCAGAGGAGGCTCTGGAAGGACAGAGCAGCAGCTTTGGCAAAAAAGGGCCATTCGCAAGCTTCCCTGGCAGGAAAGTAGCGCGCGGACAGATCTGCCCAGCCTCGCGTCGTCAGCGAGGGGAGCGCACGGTGCTCTCCAGGGCAAGTTTCCTAGGAGTGTCCCTTCTCGCCACTGACACTGCAAAGTCTCCAGTTCTCCGACAGAGGTTTCCCTCGCAGCAGCTTTGAAGTCGAAGTACTCGCCCGCTGGCTGCAGCGCGGAGTGGAGAGGTCCCTACGCTGTGGTTAGGGGAAGCCCCGCCAGCCAAATGCCAGGATCAGCATGAGAGGCTGGACTTTAGCACAGGTCTGTCCTCACCCCGGGGGGCCGCCGGTTTTGCAGGGTGCATCTGCGAGGAGCTGCTCACTTTTTCCCCTTGCAAGTCTTTGTTCCAAGCCTGACGTTGCTACGATTCTGTAATTAACTCCCTCCTCTCCAAAGGAGTCTGGAGGCTGGGATGCTCTGCCAGCTCGGAGGATGTGGACTCTGGAGTGGGAGTCCGAAGGACTGCAAACAGTGGGTATTGTTGTGATTATATGTGCATCTCTGAAGCTGCTTCATTTGCTGGGACTGATTGATTTTTCAGAAGGTAAAGTGGTCGCTCCCAGTCTGTGCTGTTGGGCAGGTCAGGTTTAGTAGATACAGAAGCTGCAGAAGTTGAGAAGGCTTAATACCCAAAGTAAAAGTTTTAAAATATGCATGTTGGGCATAGAGTATCGTAGCAAGTGGACAGTTCATTTTGGTTTATCCAGATACTTGATATTAGATGGGAAGGGATATTGTGCTATTATCTTTCTATTTGAAATCTACTTGGGTTTAGTATTTTGTGGGTTAAATATGTTTCTAAGGTGGAGAGTTAGGACTCTCTCCTATGGGGTGATAATACAGGTTGGTATTTGGTTGTCAATTTCATGTTGGCTACCACGCCTTAATGTCATTAGTGATTTCATCCTATGGAAGAATATCTTGATTTGTGAATAGAATATCTGTGTGTGCCTCATTAGTTAGGAGGTATGGGGTGAACCTGGATTGTTTATTATGATATAAAATGGGTAAGCTTTTAATATAAAATTGAGTTAATGGGTGCTCAGCAAAAATGTGCTTTGAACACTTAATCTGCAAAAGTGTTTCATTTGCATTCCCCACTGAGTCTTATTGCTCATGTGTCTCCTGAGTGGTAATTCATAAGCATGGGACAGCACTGTTGCTATCAATAAATATTAGATCCATCTAATATAAATTTTACTCTTGCTATCCAAAATGAATTTTGTTATTCAAAGATTGGAGAGTTTTAAAAAGTTGATTAACTTTGCTTTAACTATTTGAATATATGTGTATGTATCATACACATGTATTTTTATAAAATACTGCTTTTGTTAAAATAATATACTTTGAGTCATTTAAACCTAAATTATTTGATATCAATTCTACATGCAAGCTCTTCTTTCTTCCTAAGTGAAAGAATGGCATCCCTGAGATACTTGCTAATATTTTTTCCAGATATGGATATGATCTTTTTTTGCCAAGTTATGAATATTTACTTCTCACATTGTGTTTAATGTGGGAAAATGAAAATATTTTAACTTGCCTATGCTTTCTGTAATCTTTCTAACTATAGGAGCTAAGACCTGATAGCTATGATGACATCATCCCAAACCACATCCAGTATACAGGTTGTTTCTGTTAACATGTTAATAATGGTCAATGTATCTCATCTTCAGAAAGTCCTTTTTTTCCTGCAAAGTAGGTTCAGTAGGTTCTGTTTAGACTAATATAAGAACATACATTCTCTTGTAATCTTCATATCTTCTTTAAAGTATTCTTAATAAGTTCTGCTTAGACACAATACAAATAATACTGTAATGGGATTAAAACCTCAGGATTTAGTTCTTTTTCCTTTTCTTATATTTCACAGTAATTTTGTTTAACCCCTGAAGGAAATCAATGCATAATCAGGCTTCTCCAATGTTACACAATTTTGCATTCTCTTGAAATTTTTGCCTGAATACACTAAATGCTGGTGTCTTAATACAGTCCAAGTAATTTCAGTTTCTGTGATTGGAATAATTTGCTTCTGTTTCATTTTGTCACCATGTTTTTGTTCTCTGGATTTAATTGTGTGATAGCCCCCAACTTTAGTGCATTGAGCTCGAGCTGACTTGGTTTCAGAGCTGGGTTCTAAAGGACAACCTCCAAGAATGTATTGAGGAAGTCAACTTTCACAGTGCTATGAGGATAGGGCACAGTTCTTATATGGTCAGTGTTAATAATGTAGAAATTTAAAATCAAAAGTCTGAAGTGTAAGGCCCCTGGCAATGATTCAGTTTTTATTCTTCAAGGTCTGTTTCATATCACTTAAAGTTGAAAGTTTGCAGATTCAAACTTCAAATTTGAGTTTCAACAAAATGAAAATTAGGATTGTAAACCTGACTCCCCCAACTAGAATCTTAGAAATTTTGAGCTGGTCTGAAATGTCTTCCTTGGGAGAGATATCCAAATCGTATTCCTATCCATATCTGAATCTATATTTCTATATCTATATATACACACACACACACACACACACACACACATAGATGTACATAAATATAATATAGATATTATGTGAAATGTCCAGTAAGCTGGAGAAACTTTCGATTATGGAATCCATGATCATACTAAAATACAAGGATGCAGGTTTTCACCATTCATAAGGGAAGACCCACATATACTTGTTGAATCAGTCCCTTTTTCCTCTGAAACACACGTTAGAAAATACTAGTCTAGTCCAACTCTTACTTTACGTAGGAGACAACTACAATCCAGTGAGGTTAACTGACCTGTCATAAGACAAATGTAACTGGAATCAGAAGCAGTATCAAAACCAAAGACTACTGAATCCTATACAGTGTTTTTCCTGCTATAACATACTTTTATACATCTTCCTTAATATTGAGAAAGGGAATAAATGAAAATACACATGAGAAGTTTCTGGAATTCTTGAGTCTTATCCTGAAATGGCTATTATTACCACGTGAAATATTTGTGGCAAATGCATTTAAAAGAAATCAAATCATGTAATAGGCACATAATTTCTACAAAGCTTTGACCTCAATCCAGGTATGGGACCCAAGCATGAGAAATAAATAAGCTAAACCAGACCACTGAACTTTGTCATAGATTAGAGGCAAGATTAGGACAAATGCAAGCCAAGTGGTCTCCTCAGCCCGTTTCAAACCTCTAGGATCTGCACTGAATTTTGACCAAATGTAACTTACATTCAATCATGATGAATGTCCACTTCAAGTAGAGTCCAGTGATGAAGCCCAATGAGAAGGTGACCCCTCTGTCCTAGGCCTCCTACCTCTTTCTTTAGACTATGACATTGTCTAAGCAGAAATAGAACCTGAACTTTTCGATCAGTAGCCAAATAGAGGATTAAGGAAAAAAGGAAGCTAAAGTGCAAACCACACATAAAAAATTAAATTACCAGAGCCTTCATTCTTTCTTTCTAGTTACAAATAATAAAGGCTGACAGGGTTATCCCAATGCAAATTGCTAAACTCTTCACTAAGATTGTACCATCTAGAAAATATGACCCACAATAGACGAGAGAATTAGCCTCTTTTTTTTTTTTTTTTTTTTTTGGTGGTTAAGTTACAGTGAGGGGGCTCAGAGTAGAAGTTTGAACTTGTTTTTGTCAGCATTGATGTTACATTTTGTCCTAAGGAAGCAGTGATAACAC
>CAUYLG010077997.1:0-23419 GCA_963573385.1 Cacajao melanocephalus
AACAAGAATCCTGTTCTCTCTCCCTCTTTTTCTTCCTCTTTCTTTCTCTCATACATTCTTTTTCTTTCTTTCTTTCACTCTCACTTTCTTTCCTCTCTTTTTCTTTCTTTCAAAAAATAAAAATAAAAAAAATAAAAAAAAAAAACCTGGGCATCTGCATGCGATAATACATAAGATGTTAAGTGCTTATTTGCTTATTTGTCCATTTATAAAACATGCTGTAGAAGGATTAAGCTGTAGCCTAAAAGAGACCTTAACTTGTGTTATACTGAAGTATTTATTACTACAGCATATGTAACAGTTAATATTTGTTTACATTTTTAATTACTTACATTTTCAGCCAAAAAAATCTCTTAGGATAATGCTTTATTTACAAGACTGTCCCTACAAAAGACAACATAATGTAATCAACATATTACCAACAATTCCATGACAACGATGCAGTGGTTTTAAAACGACTTCCAAATAAATACTGAATTATAGCAAGCTATACAAAATTAAACAAGACACAATAATGGCACTAAAATTAAATTAAGAAAAAATAGCACAGTACACAGAGATGTGAATAAAAATGAAGATCCTGAAACTAAATACCTGGCATATTGTCCATTATGTTCTGAAATCCCACTGTTAGAGTCTAATTGCTCCTTCCTCAGAACTCACAATGTTGGATATAAATGAATCATAGGGCTACAGTCAATAATCAGAACTGATGCAGTATATGGAAGAAAGAAGAAACTTGTTATTAAAAGTCATTCCTACATTTTATTCCAGTGAGGTTGGTGGGGAGTAGAGTTGTGGGAGCAAAATCACATTAGTACAAGGGCAGGAACCACATCATCTTATCCATTTTTTCAATGTAACATGCATAACATTCAGTAAATGGGCTGGAAGTGTCTAAATTGCAACCTTTCTTATTGGTTTGAGAACTTTTTTTGAAAAAATATATATTTTAGTATGTCTATGTCTGGTACCTCATGGTCCTAAAATTGTACATAAAGTGAGGAAGCAATGGTGAAAACAACTCATAAGAACTTGGTGAAGTACAATCAGAAATATATGATAGAAAGCAGTTATACCTTTATATTAATAGTTAAAACATTTTTTTTCTAATATGCATGACATAGTTTTGCTTTATAAATGTAGAAACCTAGTAATATTAACCTATATTTTCACAAACATGTCCTTACAAAGTAAAATAAGTAAGACAACCCTTGTTAATCATACTGGATTCAACCAACCCACATTATATGATATTTGAGCTGATCTGACTGTGAACTCACTCTTATGGCAAATACACTTTAAGTAAAGATCCTAATGGTGTTTATTTTTAAAGCACCTCTGGAGTGATGGAAGAAAGTTGGGGACAACGTGAGTGAAACTATGGCAGAGGAACTTGTACTGTAGTGTAAGAGGACTCAAGGAAATGTTGTTGGTTCAGCTGGATACATTTGCAGCATATAACTAAAATGCAAACCTTAAAAGGAGGGTCAAAACTATAGAAATTAGAAAATCACTTGGCTGCAATTGAATTTGTTATTGCTTCTCCAAAATGCACAGAGGTGTTTCAGACTCATCTTTCCTTAACTGGCTGAGGACAAAAGTCCATAATAATTATCTCCTTTTTATAGTTAAATAAAAATCGATAAAATGCAAATGACTTCTCTGAGACTATATATATGTAATTATATATATGATATGTATCTAAGATACATATATGTATATATACATATATATGATACATATATGTAATTAATATATCTTATATATGTAACATATATTAATATATATTTTATATTAATTACATATATATAAGAGATATATATTTCTTATATATATGTAATTAATATAAAATATATATTAATATATTAATTACATATATATAAGAAATATATATCTCTTATATATCTCTTATATATATGTAATTAATATATAATATATGTAATAAGATAAAAGTGAAACCAGGACACGTGGTGCATTTATTCTATTACTTGATGTCACATGTTTGTAGCTCCCAGATTCTTCTGCATCACTTATTAAAATAAGTTTCCTAGGACCCAACACAGACCTTTTGAATCAGAATATTCAGGGAAGGATTTTGAGAAAAAGCATTTTATTAAAGGGTCCAGGTGATCTTTATCAGAAAGCTTTGGCAAATTTTGCACAGTGAGCTTAATGCCATCAAGATCAATGATTTGACCTTTATGGGAAGCAAGTTTAGAATTAAAGTGTACAACCTCCAATTTGAGACAGTAAAAAAGGCAAGATACAACTTTTGTTACTAATATGATCCCCTCATGATTCATTCAACCTACAAGTACATATTTTATAATGTTTGACTTTCCTAACTCAAAAATTCCTGCCTATGCAAACTATCCTAACAAGAAACAGCATTCAGGTTTTTTTTTTTTTTTCCCAACTTCATCACTGAGAAAATTACTACTACTAGCACTTACTGAGTATGTACAATGTGTATGTTACCATTTTAACTATTAAACTCACTAAGTAACTTTAACAACCTTATAAGTTAGGTACAGTTATTAATATTAACCCCATAAAGAAACTGAAGCAGAGGTGGTTAAGCAACTTTCCCAAGCTTATACCACTAATAAGTGCCCAAAGCACAATTTGAACCAAAAGGGAATAGTGCCAGCGGCCATGCTTGTGTTTAGAATTATAATCTGTGATGCACCCAAATAGCCTAAATTTTGTAAAGAGAATTTAATTTCTCAAAAAAAAAGAGTTCTAAATGTGCCAAGAAACATTTTCCTATACAAAACATTAAAAAATTTTGGACAAAAAGAATATCTGAGATATTGGGGATAATAAAAGATTTCCTCAGAGGCTAGGAATCACAAGAAAGTCAGTCCACCGTAGCAAGGAAGCCTTGAAGCTTTCTACCCTGAAGGCATTTGCTGACCTGTCACTGTCAAAGGTGCCACTATGAGAAAACAAGACAGGGAACAGCTAGGACGAGAACTAGTTGGAGGTAGGATAATCTTCTCAAAAAGATGGAACCCCCACAAGTATAAAGCCCTCTGTCAGTGATCTAAGAAACAACCTACCACTTTAAAGAGAACTTACCTTTTTTAGCTTTGCTTCTGGGTAAATTTAGCAAAAAATGAGGAGAAAAGTCTTCCCCCAAAATTCCTAATTTTGAATCTGTACTCATAGGGTTTGGAAACTGAAACTCAAATTCCTATCTGACCCCTGAAAATCTCAAGGCAAATGTTTAGTTTAAAATATACCTCAGTTTATTATTTCTCCAGGATCCTAGCATGGGCATAGGCATACAAATCTTCTATGGAAGATCTATCTTTAAATACAGTCCTCAAATAATTACCACAAGTAAGATTTCAAGACTTAAAAACACAGTTTCATAACTGAAACTGTTTCTGAAACATATGGTAAGAAGCCACCAAGAAAGAGTGAAAGCAGAAACAATATAACTTCACAGTCATACTTACAAAGATTGAAGGTATGTGAACTAATAAATACAGAATATTAAATTGGAATATTTAACATATTTTTAAAAATAAAATACAGAGTTATTCATATGATGAAGAAATGAACATTGAGCAGATTTACAAAGATATCAAATAGAATTTCTGGAAAAATAAGATATAATAATTGTATTAAGAAGATGATGAGAGAATTAAAAAGAACATTTAGACAAAACTAAAGAGAAAATCATTAAATTGAAAGATTCTAAGAGTAGCCAGATGTAAGACAGACTAGGTACAACGAAATAATAATTATACAGATAACTGGTTCTTCAGTAAGAACAACAAAGGGAAAGAAGCTCAAATATCTTCAATCACCTAAATAACTGGAAATAATAAATTGCATATTTAGCAGAAAGAATATTCAAAGAAGAGAAAATAAAGGTTTTTTAATTAGGAAAATTGAGTGTGCAAATGTAAAAGACTCTCATGAGACAAAATCCTTTGGAAGGCTAAAGCAGGAGGATTGCTGGAAGCCAGGATTTAGAGATCAGCCTGGGAAACATATGAGACCCCCGATTCTAAAAAATATTTCCTAGAAAAAAATAGGGAGGTATTGTGGCACTCATCTGTAGTCCCAGCTACTCAAGAGGCTGAGGCTGTAGAATCACTTGAGCCCAGGAGTTTTAGGCTGCAGTGATCTATGATTATACCACTAGACTCCAGCCTGAATGACGGAGTAAGTCCCTATCTCTAAAAGAAATTTTTAAAAGAAATTCTCAAGGATGTACTTCCTTCCAGAAGAAATGTCTGAGATGCAAAAACAAAACACAAAAGCAGTAGGGGTTGGGAGGAAAATGTTAAACTAGACATATTTATTCTGTAAAACTGTAATGAAAATAACTGCTTTGTGGGGTTGGTATAAATCAAGAAATAATAAAAATCCTGTATAGCAATAGTATATTAAGAAGCAGGTGATCAGAATTAAAACATTTAAATTCTAGCGTTATTTAAGAGAATGATGAAGATTTTATTAACTTTAGATTTGTTTAAATTTAATACATATGATAAAATATCCTAAATTAATAAAATTATAATGTATAACTTCCCAATTGATCAAGAAAAGTGTAAAAGCAAATAATAACTATTAACCAATCCAAATGTTTTTGATGGGAAGAGAGAATCTTCTTTTTTTCATGCTTTCTATTTGTTTATATTTTGTGGATTTTAATCTTAATCAACATTTTTACTCTTTTTATTTGTTGATTTAAGTTGCTGTTATCTTGAGGTCATTACTTACTTCAGCATAATCTAGTCTATCTTGAGTAATTCAACACAGAAGGAACTAAACTGTTATAATTTCAATTTATATGATTTCCTACAAAGAATAGCCATGACCTATAATAGGCAAATACTGGAATTTAAGAAATAATTTTCGTAGGTAAAAAAATATTAGAAAGTTCAATATACAAATGTATGAAAGTTCAAATTTATGTAAGAGAATGACTCAGAAAATGTTATTTATACAAAAGTAAGTCACAACAGCATTTAAAAAATAACGTACTGCATGTAAATCTTAAAAATATATGTAAGTACATTATGTAGAAAATTAGAAAATATTATTGAAAGACATCAAAACCTAACCAAATGCAGAAGTGCCCCATGTACATAGATAGAATCAATTATAAATTTTTTGCCCAACTGATCTATAGATTGAAGGCAATTTCAACCAAATTATACAGGGGTTTTTTTCCTAATGGAGGCCAATTAACTGATTCTGTTGTACATGTGGAAGATTAAAGAGAAAGAATGTCAAATATCCTACTAAGAAGAACAAGATAGAGGACTTTTCTATTAAATATCATGGTTAAGAATAAAGTTAACACGTTTAAATCAGTGTTGTATTGTTGCATGAATAGGTAGGCCAATGCAACAGTAGAAGTAAGCACCAAAAGAGCCTCATGAGTACATGGCGACTTAAGCAATGAGAGACCAGGATAGTCAGAGGGGTTGGAATAAATAAACTGTCCCATAATTGGTTATCTGCACAGAAATAAATAAAAAACAAAAAAGATACTTTAAACTACACACAAAAATTGATTACAGAAGAATTAGAAACATACATTAACAAAATAGAAATTTTTATATTTTAGAGAAAGCTATTATCTGGTTACAAAGTATTTCTTAAATAAAACACTAAATCTCAAAACATAAAGGAAATGTAAAATTAACCTTACTAAATCTTAAATTTTATATCAATTAAATGGCACCATAAGAAGAAAAATACAAACTATTAAGTACTGGAAGAAAGTAATTGCAAAACACTTAAGTGCCACAGAATTAACATTTGTAACATATAAAGAATTCCTACAAGTAAATAATAAAACTCATAGGAAAATTGAGCAAAAGATGTAAACAAATAGTTAAAGAAGATAAATGCCATGCCAATGTATTTAAAAAGTTATTCAACTTTCTTAGTAATCAGAGAAAGGCAAACTAAACTCATAAGGATGTGCTATGTATCATCTACTCACCCATTAGGTCGATTACAATTAAAACCTTAGTAAATATTAATGTTGACTTACTTAGAGTAGGAAAACTCTCATATAAGGTCAGAACTATTAAATAGCATAAAATGTAAAACAATTGGCATAAATTATTTAGTAAATTCAAATGTGCACATGTCCTTTCACTCAGCAATTTTAATTCTAAATATATAGCTTGGAGCAAAGTATTTTACACACACACACACACACACACACACACACAGAAAGAGAGAGAGACAAACAAATATAAAAATGTTCACAACAATATAGTCATACCAAAAGCAAACACGTTTTTAAACCTGCAAACAATCTAGATATTTACCAAGTGTATAATGGATTAAAAATGTGTGTTAAAAATTAGATTATTATTTGAAGTGAAAATGAATGAAATGAGGATATACAAATGGATAAATCTTTTTAAAAATAAAGCATAATGTGCAATGAAAAACATTAATTCCATTAAGTAATTCATTGAAAGATATAAACAATACATTTCATGTATATAAAGTTCAAAAATAATAAAAGGTAAACATATTATTTCAAGGTGAATATGTATGTGACAAACACATATTATTTCAAAGTGAATATGTATGTGACAAAACTCTATAAAAAGACAAGCGAATTGTACCTATGTGTTGTATGTACTTTCTATGGTTTGGCTGTGTCCCTACCCAAATCTTATCTTGAACTATAGTTCCATAATCCCCATGTGTCATGAGAGGGAACCAGTGGAAGGTAATGATGGGAGTGTTTACCTTCATGCTGTTCTCATGATACTGAGTGAGTTCTCACAAGATCTGATGGTTTTTTCAGGGCCTTTTCTCCTTTTGCTTGGATCTTCTCTCTCCTGCTGCCATGTGAAGAAGTATGTGTTTGCTGGAAGAGGTTCCATCATAATTTTAAGTTTCTTAAGACCTTCCTAGCCATTCAGAGTCATGAGTCAGTTAAACCTCTTTCCTTTATAAATTACCCAGTCTCAGGTATTTCTTTACAGCAGTGTGAGAATGGACTAATATAATCTGTTCCACACAAAAAAATTAAAATCAGTAAAAAGTCATGCCTCAGAACTAAGGTATTTATTGCATAATGGTTGCCGTATCCTGTACCCTCTTTAGCTTCAACTGTAGTTCTAATTTTTGCATAAAGTTCTCCCCGCTCAGCTTGCTACAAGAAAATTGCAATCAGTTATCATAAAATTGTATTTTCCCTGTTTTAGCTTAGTAATGTCATGTGAGGGCACACTACTTATGTATTAGAGATGTAAAGAGATGTGGCGTGAGGGTTCCTACTGTTTCTATTACATTATGAAACTTTTACTAGTAAATATAGCTCCAAATTTAAATATCTGCTGTTTAAGAAATAACAATAGAGACTATTATATGGGAATACCATTAGCTCTTCCTGGAAGAATCAAATCTGTGTTTTGTTTTGTGTAATTTTATTTTCTTGTCTTTTTTGAAGATGTAAGGATGAGAATCCAAAACTTTTAATCTACTCATGAGACATAATATTTGAAGGAAAGGTAAACCTATTTTCCAATTTTTGTAACTAAAATATATCACCATTTGCTAAAAGAAGAGCGTTATTTTCCTTGTAAAATATTTTTATCACATTTTTCTAAAATTACATATTTTCTCATAAGTAGAAAAATTTAATAGACTCAAACCAAAATAAACATTGTTAGTAGAAGAAGCATCCTGTACTTTGGAAAATACTCAAATTACCCTAGACCCCCAAATAACAATAAACATATATGGATTACATCTGATTAGTGAAATTACTTTTATTTAATTAGTTAATAGTAATTATATTCACCTGTCATTTGCTTTCAGTGTCATATTTTAGGCAGTTACTATTATACATGCTTGCAGAAATGTGTGAATGCACACACAAACACACAAAATATCAAGCGCAAGTTTGATATTCAGGCTATAACTAATCTAGTAAATGAGATGAAAATAAAGCAAAAAGTATTTACCCATAAGGAATTTTAAGACCTTGACTTCACAGTAAAATTGAACTTTTAAAAAGCCTAAAGCTTTAATAAAGCGGGGATTCATTATCAAAAGTTTCTGTGAAGAGGGAAAACAGGAATATATTAATGATTTGAAGAAACTAAAAATAAGATGAACTCAGTCTTTAAAAAGAGAACATGGAATTATGAAAGTATGTGGTAAAGACACATTTGATGCTACACACTTTGAAGTAACCATCACCTTCAGAAATTACCAGTCTGATGACTCTGAATACTCTGGTTCTTGTTGATTATATTCTAAAAGCACCATAACAGTTTTTAGTTACAGTTCCGAATAACAGTAAACTTAATAAAAAGTTTTTAAATAAAATAATTGTAAATTTTTAGTTATATCTTTGTATTAATTAGGACTCTGTGGGTTGCAATGAACAGAAATGAACTAAAGCTAGATTAAGACATAAACAAACAAAAAAATCTCAAACATCATAAATGTTACAGGGATATATTATAGATCCCAAAGTAGAAACTATACAGCTAAGCTCCCTGAATAGAAAGTTTCATTGGCAGGTTCTTCCTCTGTGAATTGGCCTTCTCTGACTCTAATGCAGTAGATGACAGAGTCACCCTACACTTTTAAGTTGATAGTTGCTCCCAACTGGACAAAAACAGGTTAATGTCAATTATGAATTCCCTAGAAACATCTGCTTAGCTCAGGTTAGGCAAAGTTATCTATTTTGGTTCAATCAACTAGAATAGGAAGACAATGATGCTCAAGCATAGCTGACAAAGGATAATGGGATATGGATATTTGTAAACTGGAAAAATGTCCACAAGGTATTTTTTGCAATCCTAGCAGAAATTTATACCTCACTGCTCTCAACCAATTCACTAACACAAGAATTTGAGTTGCCTCAGAGACTCCCTATTTGAACCTACTTCCCTGCAGTGATTGCACTATTACTCTATTGCACAGAAAAACTGGCCTGAGCTAATAAAAATGTTCTCAGCTTAACAGGACATACATACATTTTAATTTTATTCTGTAGAAAATCAGAAAAAGAATGGTGAGATCACTAGGCCTTTAGTGCCCCTCTGTGTGATCATATGGCTGATCTGGTTACCTCCAAAGTAATATGAGTTGGGTACTAAGGTAAAAAGTAGAGCTTTATTGTTTATGATGAATTGATATTTGATTTATATTCTTTTTACAGAGAGTGAGCTATTTAGGAACCAAGAAGATAAAGTTTTCAGAGGCAGTATAGTGTGTACAAGCATACCTTGAATATATGCTGGTTCAGTTCTGGACCACTGCAATAAAATGAATATTGCAACAAAGCAAGTCATGTACAGTTTTTGGTTCCCCAGTGCCTATAAAATTATGTTTATACTAAAGTGTAGTCTATTAACTGTGCAATAGCATTATGTCTAAAAAAGTTACATATCTTAAATAAGAATTACTTTATTGCTAAAAAAAAAATGCTATCAGTTATCTGAGCCCTCAGCAAGTTGGAATCTTTTTGCTAGTAGAAGGTCTTGCCTTGATTGATGGCTGCAGGGTATTGGTTGCTGAAGACTGGGGAGGCTGAGGCAGTTTCTTAAATAAAATAACAATGCGGTGTACCACATAGGTAGACTCTTCCTTTCATGAAAAATTACTCTGTAGCATGCAGTATTGTTTGATAGCATTGTATGGGCACTAGAACATCTTTCAAAATTAGTCAATGTTCTCAAAGATTGCCCCTGCTATATCAACTAAGTTTATAAAATTTTACACCCTTTGTTGTCATTTCAGCAATGTTCATAGCATTTTCATCAGGATTAAATTCCATGTGAAGAAACCACTTTTTGTGCTCATCCTTAAGAAGCTACTCCTCATTCATCAGTGTTATGAGATTGCAGCAATTCCATCAAATTTCCGAAGATGTGCTCCACTTCCGATTCCAGTTTTCTTCCTATTTCCACCACATATGCAGTTACTTTCTCCACTTAACTCCTCAAACTCATCCAATGAAGGTTAGAATCAACTTCTCCTAAACTGCTGTTAATGTTGACATCCTGACCATCTCTTATAAATCATAAATATTCTTACCTAGAACAGTGAATATGTTAGAAGGCTTTTAACTTACTTTCCCCAGGTCCCTCAGAGGAATCACTATCTATGGCAGCTATAGGCTTGCAAAATGTATTTCTTAAATAATAAAACTTGAAAGTCAAAATGACTCCTTGATCCATAGGCTACGAGATGAGTGTTGTGTTTGCAGGCATGAAAACAATATTAATCTTGTACATCACCATTAGAGCTCTTGAGTGACTAGGTGTATTGTCAGTAAGCAGTAATATTTGAAAGGAATTTTTTTTTTCTGAGTGGCACTTCTCAACAATAGGCTTAAAATATTCAACAAAACCATGCTGACAACAGATGTGCTGTCATCCAGGCTTTTTGTTTCACTTAGCATAGGCCACATAGATTTAGCACACTTTCTAAGGTGTATTAGTTTGTTCTCATACTGCTGATGAAGATATACCCGAAACTGGGCAACTTACAAAAGAAAGGCTTAGTGACCTTACAGTTCCACGTGGCTGGGGAGGCCTTACAATTGTTGTGAAAAGTGAAAGGCATGTCTCACATGGTGGCAGACAAGAGAAGAGAGTTTGTGCAGGGAAACTCTTTTTAAAACCATTACATCTTGGCAGACGTATTCACTGTCACGAGAACAGCATGGGAAAGACCTGCCCCATGATTCAATTACCTCCCACTGGGCCCCTCCTACAACACATGGGAAATCAAGATGAGATTTGGGTGGGGACACAGCCACACCATATCATAAGGGCTCTAGGATTTTGAAGTAATAAACGAGCATTAGTTAAGCTTAAAGTCATTACCTGTATTAGCCCCTAACAAGAGAGTCAGCCTGTCTTTTGAAGCTTTGAAGTCAGACACTGACTTCTCCTTTCTAGCTATGAAAGTCCTAGATGGCATCTTCTTCCAATAGAAAGCTGTTGTGTCTACATTGAAAATCTGTTGTCTAGTATAGCCCCCTTCATCAATAATCTTAGCTATATCTTCTGGATGACTTACACAGTTCTACTTCACATTTGCTGCTTCACCTTGCACTTTTATGTTATGAAGATGACTTCTTTTCATAAACTTCATGAACAAACCTCTGGTGGCTTCAAATTGTTCTTCTGCAGCTTCTTGACTTCTCTTAGCCTTCATAGAACTGCAGAGTTAGGGCCTTGCTCTGGATTAGGCTTTGATTTAAGGGAATATTGTGGCTGGTTTAATCTTCTACCTAGACCATTCAAACTTTCTTTATGTCAGCAGTAAGGCTGTTTGTTTTCTTATTTGTGTGTTTACTAGAAAAGAACAGCACTTTTATTTGTTTCAAGAACTTTTTCTTTCCATTAATGACTCAGTTGTTAGGCACAAGAGGCCTAGCTTTTGGCCTCTCTCAGATTTCGACATACCTTCCTCACCAATCTTAATTATTATTTTATTTATTTATTTAATTATTTTTGGAGACAAAGTCTCACTCTGTTGCCCAAGCTGGCATGCAGTGGTGTGATCTCAGCTCGTGACAACCTCTGCCTCCCTGGTTCCAGTGATTCTCATGCCTCAGCCTCCCAAGTAGCCAAGACCTCAGGCATGCGCCAACACACCCAGCTAATTTTTGAATTTTAGTAGAGACAGGGTTTTGCTGTGTTGGGCAGGTTTGTCTCGAACTCCTGACCTCAAGTGACCCACCTGCCTCAGCCTCCTGCAGTGCCAAGGTTACAGGCATGAGCCACCACTCTCAGCCTTAATCATTGTTAGCTTTTGGATTAAAGTGTAAAACATGCAATTCTTCCTTTACTTGAATACTTAGAGGCTTTCGTAGGGTTATTAATTGACCTGATTGCATTTTTGTTATGTCTCAGGGAATAGGGTGGCCTGCGAAGAAGGAAAAAAAAACTGGAGAATGGCCAGCCAGTGGAGCAGTCAGAACACATACAATATTTCTCAATTCAGTTTGTCAACTTATATGAGTATCATTTGTGGTACCCCAAAGCAATGACAATAATAACATCAAATATCACTGATCACAGATCACCATAATAAGTACAATAATAATCAGAAATTTTGAAATACTGTGAGAATTACCAAAATGTGACAAGGAGACAGGGAATGAATATATGATTTTGGAAAAATGATGCCAATAAACTTTCTGAAGTTTACTACAAACCTTCAATTTTAAAAACTAAAATAAAAAAGCATTATCTGTAAAGTGCAATAAGGCAAAGTGCAATGAAACAAGGTGCACCTGTATCGGTTATGTGTGCTGGCTTTAGAGCCACCACCACAGTCCAAACCACAGCTTGTGCAGCCTTGATCAAGTTTTTTAACTTCTTCATCCTACAATATCCTCATCTGTAAATTTTGAATTAAAATAAATTAAATAAATTAATCTTAGCAAACTTCTTACAACAATGCCTGGAAGACTGTAAGTACTCAATATTCTGGTTGTTTTTGATGGAGTGGTTTTAAGACTTGCTATATTCCTGGAACGTTCTAAATATCTTTTCTTGTTTCAGAAGGAATGATTTTAAAACATGCTACATTCTTGTCAGAAAGCCAGGTACTAAAGCAGATTTACTGTGAAGCTAATTAGAGTTGAATTTCAGGGTTCTGGACTTTCCAAGGCTCATCTACCTTTTCTTATATTTTATTTCCTAAGAGCACACCCCAAGTTGTATAACTCCAAGCCCAGCCTGGGTGGGCTGTACTCCAGCCTGGATGACTAAGTAAAATGTGATTCCACCTCTGGTCAAGTTTTGTGGACCCATTCCAGATAAGTATTCATAACTATACCAGGAGAATTTATTTAGCTCAGCTTACCAAGATGACAAAAAAGAGAGTTGAGAATGATTGAATACTAATTGAGAAAAAAGGAATCTATTCAGTTTACTCTATACAAAACTTTGAGAGTAACCACTTTATTCTTATTTGTAAAGAATAACTAATAACAGTTTTAAAATATAGGAATCAGATTGCTAAAGCCCCTGAGTTAGTGGTTGCATTGACCAATGATTACTCCAGGCTGAGTGACTAAGCAAGACCCTGTCTCGGTGGGGGGGGGGGGGGAGGGGAAAGGAATGTATGAACATACAGTGAAGGTTTGACCATAACAAAGTGTATAAAATGTTATTACTTCAACTGATGACTCCAGAATTCCTCTAAGGGATACCATTATCTTTAAGAAAAGGGCACACAATTTTTGGAATAGTATGTGGGACTTCCAGACACTGGCTGGCTGGCCCTAAACTCTGAAGGAAAGAAATTACTCTCTAGAAATGAGAAGAACGGGAGTTCCCACAAGTAATCTGCAAAAGAGAGATTGAGGAAGAGTTAGGGAACAAGAAGAGTAGATGCACATTGTACGCAGTGACTACTTCCAGAGAGCCTTCCAAATTTTCTTTCTGGAGTGATCTCAGCTAACTGAAGCCTCAACCTCCCGAGCTCAAGTGATCCTCCCACCTAAGCCTTTGGAGTAACAGGGACTACAGGCATGGACCACTACATCCAGCTAATTATTTTTTAAATATTTTTGTGGGGATGGGATCCCTCCATGTTTCCCAGGCTGGTCTCAAACTCCTGGGCTCAAGTGATCCTCACACTTAGCCCTTCCAAAGTGCTAGGATAACAGGCATAAGCCACCACGCCTGGACTTTCCAAATTTTCTATAAAGCCTTTAGAATTTATAAAAGTTGTGGAAGAACTCCACTGCTTCTTTAGATTCTCAAAAATATTTATTTTATTAGCAGCATGAGAACAGACTAATACACACCTAAAAATATTTATTTTGGGAATCTGAAGAAGCAGTAGGGTTCTGCTGATGAGGAACTGAGTTAGCTTATGAGGATGTGTGGCCTATACAAGTGTAATCATCCAGGGAATACATACAAATCTCAGAGAAGGTGCCAAAGTTTGTGTGTCCCCAGAAGTGGACACTGAGACAAGAACTCTGGTGCAAATTGTTTGTTGTTGCTGCTGTCGCTGTTGTTTGAGACAGAGTCTCACTCTGTTCCCCAAGCTGGAGTATGGTGGCACAATCTCGGCTCACAGCAACCTCCAACTCCCAGGTTCAGGTGATTCTTCTACCTCACTCTTCTGAGTAGCTGGGCTTACAGGCATGTACCACCATGCCCAGCTAAGTTTTGCATTTTTAGTACAGCTGGAATTTCACCATGTTGGCCAGGCTGGTCTTGGTGAGCCACCCAGCTCAGCCTCCGAAAGTGCTGGAATTACAGGCATGAGCCACCTCACCCAGCCTGCAGTGCAAATTGTTTATTCAGGAGGAGAAAAAAACCACAACTAACTTAGGGAGGAACTGAGACTAGGAAGAGAAGGTAGTCAAAGATGTTCATTATTAAGTCATTTAGACTGTGAATGTGGACTTTATCATGTTAGGAAAGGGGAGTCCATGTAAAATACACCTTTCAGAAGTATTTTCCAAGGAACTAGGGTATTTATATATAATTCTTGTTGGTCATTATTTGAGGACTATTCACAGAGGAGATTCCTTGGCCCCTCTGGCCCCAACATATAAGGTAAATATATGCAAGTGCTTAGAGTTGAAATTTGGGTTACGGAATATGGGCACATTGCCAACATCACCTACTCTGTGGACTTTGGGCATCCATTGGCTCTGAAATTGATATGAGTTTCAAGACAAAGTTCAATCGATTTCTGAAGGTCAGAGAAACTCTCACCATCTCCTGAATGGCATGACAATATTTTATTTTGCTTTAAATTTGTCCTCACAGAGAATTGATTCTTTTTAAGAAAGTCTTTGTACAGTGTTGCTTTGGTAACACGTATACTAAAATTGGAACAATACCGAGAAAATTAGCATGACCCTGTGCCTGGATGACATGCAAATTCGTGAAGCATTATATATACATATTTTTACAGGGTGACTACAGTCAATAGTAACTTAATTGTACATTTTTAAATTATTAAAAATAGCTAATTGGATTGTTTGTAACAGAAAGAATAAATGCTTGAGGATGAATACCCTATCTTTCATGATGTGATTATTACATACAGCATGTCTGTATCAAAACATCTCATGTACCCCATAAATATATACACTACTACATACCCACAAAAATTAAAACTTAAAAAAGGAGAAGAAAGTCTTCATACACATAGGGCTAAGCTAGGGAATATGTTATTTGAGAGTCTGATCTGTACTTTCCTCCTGAAACCTTCAGCTTCTAATGATTCTCTTCCAAATATCCATGTTTTCTGTCCAGAGTGTTTCTGGGGGCATCTTTGGATGGTTTCTCTTTTGCATAATGCTACTAAAACTAGTGTAAAAGCCGTCATTCTTCCATTTTAAATACATAATCTTTATAAATGGCATTTAAAGACATCTAATTTCTCCAAGAATTGCCTTTTTATTTTAATGCTATTATATCTGTTTATTTCTCCAAATCTGGAATCCGTAATCTGCTAAACTGGAGTTTTATTCTTCTTGCTTTTGGAAAGAGAGACAAAAAAAATCCAGAAGTAGTCCAAATATAAACTGTTCACAGAATTACTTAGATGCCATTCCATTCCAAGTATAATATATGTAAACACGTAGACATCTCTCATTCCAACTCTGATTGCTGCAGAGCTTAACTGTTTAGCCATTTTAAATAGCATTGAGTAGTGTCTGCAGGTATCACATTTGATATGTGTAAGCATTCAATACATACCTATAGATTGGTATGTAGAAAGGGGAAAGACTATCGCTGACTTCACTTATTTTGAAATTATACATAGGTTTAATAGACACAGAAATGTAAATAAATTCAATAATTTGGGGAATACATATTATTTCAATAATTTCTCTAAAAGTTTTAAATTTTTGTTTTTTTAACTCTAGCATTTCATTTATCTTTTTTTCCCTCATAGTTTCAATCTGAGTATTGAATTTTCTTTGGCCTGAAAACATTTTCGTTCCTTTCCAAGTGAACAATGACTTCTTTTTCTTCTACTCTTTCAACGTCCACAATAGTCTCTAATACTGGGGGCAATCCCAGCCTCCATGATTGTGAAGACAGCACTGGTTCTCTTCCTTCATAGTTCCACAAGGGTTATCAACCTGCTTTTTCTCTACTTCAGGTGGAAGTGTTTCTTCTGAACCAATTATTCTCCTATCTTTGTCCTCTGAAGAATTGGTTTTCCACTCCCAGCTATTTTCTTTCTAAGGTAAGTTTTATGTCTGGGTCATTTTGCTTATTTCTCTACCCTCTTAAAAACTGAATTCCTGTGCCTTAGAGAATTCTCAACGTCATATATTTTTTGACGTGTTTAAAATTTCTTCGATTCTAAGGGAATTTTGTTTTGCTGGTATGTGAGAAGCTCAAAACAGGTCATCACTTCAAAAAACACAGAAATATATGTTACCTAAAGAAAGAACCCACAACTGTATTTTGCAGGTACTATAAAAAACATCTTGTATGCCCTCTCACAGGAGTGGGTACTGACTCAGAGGTGGCTGAGCTTGGCACACAGTGAAGAGGCCCACGTACTTCAGTGTGTCTACAATCGCGTCTGCTGCCGGGTGCCCTCAGGTAGGAGAGTGGGAGGTACACGCCGAGTTGGAAAGTGTGTTCTGAAGACTCTCCTCTTGCCAAGTGCCTTGCCCATCACAACCTTGCGTGTGAATTCTAATGGGTTTGAATGGAGGTCAGGGGTGCATGGAGAAGTTGATCTGTGGACCTGTGGGACACAGGAATCAGACTCGCTGGTGGCGGATCCATTCTGGAAGCACTACCCTGACAACTGCATTACTGAGGACATTTCTTGATGTGTGAGTGTGCTCTGGGTGTCCATTTACTGCACATAATAGAAATTGTTTGACTATGTAGTGGACCATGTATATATAATAAATTATCTATTTTAAACACACACACACACACACACACACACAAATCTTGTAAGTGAATTACTGTGTTTTATCTTCCCTTATCCACTAGTAGGCACAAATTCTGGAACTTGTTGAACTCTGAAAACACTTCACCAATGATTATGAAAGAATTATTCTCAACTTGAACATTTTTGTAATTTGTTGGCCATACCCTGACTTTCATCTTCCTGGCAACACTAAAGGTGACTGACTACCTATATGGAAACTGGTTCTTTGTGGAAATAACTTCTAATAACTAAACATTTGTGTCAATAGCATCAATATTTTGTTAGGAAAAGTTGGTAGTTGTCAAAAAAAACTGATGTAGGAGGAAAGTGAAAATGACACTGTCATCTAGAGAACAGGAAGGGAGCAAATGATGGCCTTTGACCTACCCTTGAAATAGTTGTTCTTGTATAATACAATCAATTTAGAAGAAGGAACCAGGGCAATTCTATAGGTAAATACATTCTTTCTTAGCTATGGGGCAAGAGAGTGGGGTTAGTAGGTATGTGTATGTTGTAGAGAATTGCTCCATTTAGACTTCTCCCCAAACTCCAGTCCCAAGAAGAGAGAATTCAAAACAAAGTAAAATTGGTTAAGGCTTTACTGGAGTATCTATCCACCTCCTCCAAACCTGAGAGTAAAATCAAGAAAGCATACACAGCAGCAGATTTATCAAGGGAAGGCCTTGGCCATGTGCCTTATCCTGGGATAGCAGGAGTATTTTATCCTTTAGCCTATACATATGGAACTGCTATGGTTTCCTGAACCCTCTCAGTTGAGGCATTGTAACTGAAATATTTTAACAGCCTTTCTAGATTGATGGGATTCAAATCAATCCAGAGAAGCAGTGTTACATCCTGTTATGTTTTGGCTGTGTCCCCACACCCAAATGTCATCATCAATTGTAGTTCCCATAATCCCCATGTGTCATAGGAAAGACATGTAGAGAGAACTGAATCATGGGAGCAGTTCCCTCATCCTGTTCTCCTTATAGTGAGTGAGTTCTCATGAGATCTGATGGTTTTATAAGGGGCTTAATAAAAACTTAGAAATCCCCTTTGCTGGGTTCTCATTTCTTCTTCTCTCTGCAATTATGTGAAGAAGGATGGGTTTGCTTCCTCTTCTGCTATGATTGTGTTTCCTGAGGACTCTCTAGCCATGTGGAACTCCAAGTCAATTAAACCTCTTTCCTTTATAAATTACCCTGTCTCAGGTATGTCTTTATTAGCAGTATGAGAACAGACTAATACACACCCATGCTGCAGGGAGCTCGGTGCAAAGAAAGCCAGGATAGCCTTGGATTGCATGGGCTACAGAGGGGAAAATGTTGGGAGGTTATAAGTGATTAGGTACTGATTTACCTAAAACTGAAGGTGAAGGACTGTTAAGGACAGTATCTACTAACCACCCAGATTACAAGTAAGGAGAGTTTCAACTAAGGTGTGGGCAGAATAACTGAGCAAAGACACTGGAGTTTGCTGAATTTAGAGACCCAAATGTAGTTAAGAGTTTGAAGTTAGAAAGTTAAATTCTGTCTTACACTATGCTTTCGATGAATAAATCTTTTTCAGCAAATTCTCCATTTGGTGTCCAAGCCAGATCAGCTTCATCAGGCACAGGAAAGCTGCAGTGTGTCACAAAATATTGAAAGCAAATGCAAGAGTGAAGGCGTCACAACAAACTCCTTGTTGTGGATTCCTGCTTCTTAGAGGCTGTCTCGTTCTTTCACAGCTCAGTGCGGAAGCCAGGGTCAATCCAAGTTTTAACTATCTGAAAAGCTTGGTTTCATTCTTGATGTTTTACTATTTTCTTTCTCCACTTTAGATGCTCGCCTGTGGGTTGTGCATCCCATTCTGAAGAAGACTAGCACAGCTGGTGTTGCTAGCCAGTGTGCTGACTATGATAAAAAAGGAAGAGCAAAGGGGTTTCAACTAGGACAATATTTAGTTTGAGATGCTGTGGGATATCCAGTTAATAACCTATTGGGAGTTATAAATTTAGGTCTAGATAACAATTGAGAGATTTGCACTAAAATAATCTGTACACTGTTGGTCGTTTTATCCTAGGAAAAAACGAAAATACCCACAAAATTGTTTGCATTATAAAGAGAAAAGAGGGCCACAAGTAGAAACTTCAAGAATACAAAAAATAAGAGTCCAAAGAGGAAGAATGTCCTAGGAATAAATCTGAGAATAAAGGTAGCTAATATGTGTAATGCCTACTGTGTGTCTGGGAATATTCTAAGTATCTTTATAAATGCTAGCTATAGCCTCACAACAACCCCTGGAAGTAATTACTGTTCTCAGCTTCACCCTTTTACACAGAGAAATTGATATCCTTAAGTTTACACAGCAATTGGAGAGTCAGAATTTGAATCCAAACAATCTGTCTCTAGGATCTACCTAACCATTAACCACTGTTAATTCATAAGCCATTATTTTTATCTAACTAGGAAGAAAATCAGAAGGAAATTGTGTTACAGAAGTCAAAGTACAAAGAAAGTTTCAAGAATAAAGGAATGGCCAATAGTGGCAGTTGCTCAGATATATTATGCAGGGTGAGGATTGAGATGTATCCACTGGATTTAAACACAAAGAAGCCACATTATTGAGGATAGTTTGGGGCAGTGGAGGTAGGGATTAGGACAGAGAAATGGGAAGATCATTGTGATAGGAAGAGGAATGAGTTAGAAGAAAGGCTTGGAAGAAAGGCTATGGAATTCCACTAACTGTGAAATTATTTTTCAAGAAAGTGAACTTTCAAGAAAATGAGATAGAAGACTTTCTAGAAGGAAGAAGTAGGTGCATAGTTTTTTTGCAACATCTTCAAATCACTAAAGCACACAGAGGCTGGAATTACCTGTGCCTTCTGACTTTACCTAGTATGGAGCTGTGGACTGCATTGGAACTATTTTCTATTGTCAGATGCCCTAAGAACATGCCAGTTTCCTAGACATAGCTTTCTGCTTCATTGAATAAAACACCTGAGAATGTTGGCTAAAGAGCATACCAAGAAATGTCCTTCGGTTTAACACTATTTAATTTTTTTAAAAAAATTTTGTTAAGTCTAGGCTTTACTTGTATAGACAGTATGAGAGCCCAATCACATTACCACTATTCACATACCATATCATCTAGTCAATTATAAAACAAACATTTCACACAACAAATTCACTATGAGTTTATCAATTAAATGCTTAACTTTTCAATTTGAATTAAAAAACATTTATTTTTAGAAAAATATTAGATAGTCATAGAGTTCTTCAAAAAATGTGGATGTAAACTAAAGTTTTTTTTTAATAAATTTAAGGGGTACAAGTGAAGTTTTGTTACATGAATATATTGCATAGTGGTGAAATCTGGGTTTTTAGTGTAACCATCACCAAATAACAATTATGCCATTAAGTAATTTTTCATCCCTCACCCCAACAACCCTCATACTCATCTGAGTCCAATATCTATTATTGCATATTCTACATCCATGTGTACACATTATGTAGCTTACTTACAAATGAGCACATTCAGTACTTGACTTTCTAATTCTCAGCTGTTTATCTGAAGATAATGGTGTCCAGTTCCATTCATGTTGCCACAAAAGATATCATTTCATTCTTTTTATGGCTGAATAGTATTCCATTGTATATACATACCACATTTCCTTTATCCAGTCATCCACTGATGGAAACTTAGGTTCATTCCATGTATTTGCTATTGTGAATAGTGCTGTGATAAAAATATAAGTGCCAGTATCCTTCTCATATAATTATTTCTTCTGGTGTACAGGTAGATAGCCATTAGTGGAATCTCTGAATTGAATAGTAGCTCTAGTTTTAGTCCTTTGAGAAGTCTCCATACTGTTTTCCATAGAGGTTGTACTAATTTACATTCTCACCAACAGTGTATAAGTGTTCCTTTTTATCTGCATCCTTGCCAACATCTATTATTTTTTTGACCTTTTAGAAATAGCCATTCTGCTGGTGTAAGGTGATAGCTTATTATGGTTTTAATTTGTGTTTCCCTGATGATTAGCGATGTTGTGTATTTTTTATATGCTGGTTGTTCATTTGTATGTCTTCCTTTGAAAAAGTTTCTGTCATGTATTTTGCATACTTTTTAATGGGTTTATTTGGTTTGTGGTGGTGGTTGTTAAGTCCCTTGTAAATTCTAGATATTTGTCTCCTGTTGTGTGCATAGTTTGCAAGTATATTCTCCCATTTCACAGGTCGTCTATGTATACTGTTGATTTTTTCTTTGGCTGTGCAGAAGCTTTAGTTTAAGTCCCATTTATCTATGTTGGCTTTTGTTGCTTATGCTTTTGGGGTCTTTGTCATAAATTCTTTACCTAGATTAGTGTGTTTTCCCTAGATTTTCTTTCAGTATTTTTATAGTTTCAGGCCTTACATTTACATCTTTAACTCATCATCAGTTAATTTTATATTGTAAAAGATTGGGGTACAGTTTCATTCTTTTATATATGGCTATCCAATTTTCTAGCACCTTTTATTGAAAAGTGTGTTCTTTCCCTAGTATATGTTATTGTCAACTTTGTTATAAATCAGTTAGCTCTAAATGCATGGCTTTCTTTCTGGGTCCTCTATTCTTTTCCATCAACCTATGTCAACAAACGTTCTTAGTAACCATAAACAAAGGGAAAAGTACTGTAAAATCACATAGTCTGAAATAGAATAAGAGTTCTGTAAAGTGTCTTCATGGGACAAGTGTTCTCAGAAATTCTCCATAACAAAGAAACAAAAAAGATATGATGCCTCAAGGGAATAAAAGATAAAACAAGAATGTGTTAAATGCAATGGTTCCAAACACACTCCAGGAAAATATAGGTGAGCATTAAAATTATCTCACTGTGTGAAAAATCTTTCTGAGCAGGGAATGAAACCCCGAAACCATATAAGAAAATAATATTATTTGAATAGAAGAAATTTAAATATATATTTATATGTATAACATATGTATATACACACACATGTGTATGTATATTTAACTCCAAGAAAATACTGTAAAATATTATTAGAGGAGAAATCTCAAATATATAAATAAATATCAAATATCTAATAAGAAACTAGTACATCATAACCATTCAATAAAAGTAGGCATTAATAATTTCACATGATATAATTTATACTTTTTGATGATTAGAAGTTAAAAATAATAAATTTAAATACATGATACTAAAGTTTCACAAGTATTGGAACACAGACAGACTTAGAAATAATTTTACAACCAAATGTAAAAATCATAGAATCACAAAATATTAGTGCTGAGAGGAATTTTAAAGAACATTTAAATGTTCCTTTTATAGATACAGAAATGGCATAAATCTGTTAGGTTTCTTCTGAATGGCCTACATGTTGAATGGAGAGCTTGCCTCCCATGACATGTGGTATTTACTGGAGAAGAAAGAAATAATACACAGTAAAGTGAAGAATCATTTGTGGATGACTTGGAATGTTTTACAAGAAATAAGAAACGCATGTTTAAATTACTTATAAGAGAAGATGGCCAATTAACAATAGCTCAGGATTGCAGCTCCCAGTGAAAGCGCAGACAGCGAGTGGACGCCGCACTTTCAGATGAATTTTTGTTGCACACAGACTGGGAGATTTCCGGCGGAGGAGCCACACGAGTCGCCAGCATGACTTTTTTGGCCGGCGTGGCTATCTTGCCGGTGCCCCGGCACGGCGCTTCTCAGCACGGAGTATACGGGACGGGGTGCCCTTTGAGTCTGGCTCGGCTGGTCCCATCCCCACAAGGAGAACAGCAATTGGAAGCACTGAGGACTGAGAATTTCACAGTAAGCACAGCTGAACTGGGAAGGTCCAGCTCTGTGGGGAAGGGGCGTCTGCCAAAGGAAAACTAAGAAACAGAAAAAGCTTCACCACCAGGCGGAGAGATCCAAGATGGCCAATTAACCACAGCTCAGGATTGTAGCTCCCAGTGAAAGCACAGAGAGCGAGTGGACGCTGCAATTTCAGACGAATTTCTGTGGCCCACAAACTGGGAGATTCCCGGCGGAGGAGCCACACGTGTCGCCAGCGCGACACTTTTGGCTGAAGCAGCTGCTTTGCCTGCGTCCCGGTGCAGCGCAGCGCTTCTCAGTGCGGAGTATGCTCGACTGGGTGCCCTTTGAGTCGGGCTCTGGTCCCATCCCCACAAGGAGAACAGCAATTGGAAGCGCTGAGGACCGAGAGTTTCACAGTAAGCACAGCTGAACCCGGGAAGGCCAAGCTCTGTGGGGAAGGGGCATTTGCCAAAGGAAAACTAAGAAACAGAAAAAACTTCATCACCAACAAGCCAGACGTCCACTCAGACCCAATCTGAAAGTCGGCAGTTACAAAGACGACAGGTGTATAAATCCACAAAAATGGGAAGAAACCAGTGCAAAAAGGCTGAGAACACCTGAAATCAGAATGCCTCTCCTCCTACAGGGGATCGCAGCTCCTCATCAGCAAGAGAACAAGGCATGACAGAGAATGAGTGTGACGAACTGACAGAA
>CAUYLG010077998.1:0-16791 GCA_963573385.1 Cacajao melanocephalus
GGCCACAAGAGTCGCGCTGGTGACCCGTGGGGCTCCTCCGCTGGGAATCTCCTGGTCCGTGGGCAACAAAAATTCATCTGTAAGTGTGGCATCCTCTCGTTCTGTGCGCTTTCTCTGGGAGCTACAATCCTGAGCTGCTAGCAGTCAGCCATCTTGGGTCTTTCTCTATAAAGAAGTAATTTTTATGTGTGTGGGATTCTGTGCTCTAGTGCCTTCTCTGCCCTTGTCGCATCTTTATTTGGTTTCAGTAGCGTGGTTCTCCTCCTCCTCCCAGTCTAGGTCTTAATTCCATTGAAAATGATTGACGTGATTTCAAACTTCATTGCTTTCTTCTGGAGAATCTAGAGGGTCAGAGGAATTATGCCTAGCAAACCAATATTATGGCAAGGTGCTTGTCTAGACCTTAGAAGCCCCAGGATAGTGTCTAGGTTCTAACACTAACTAACTCTGTAAGACTCATCACCTTTCTGAGTCTCTGTTCTTTGAACTCATAACTCTAAGGGCCTAAACTCCCCTCAGTAGGAAGTTAAATGACTTGGGAACTTGTTAAAAACTGAAGCAGCATTTGGAGTCTCACTATGATATTATTCAACAAATATGCATTGTACACTTAGTATGTGCCATGTGCTCTTTTAAGGCACAAGGGATCTAGCAGCTGACAGGGTAGATGAGGTACTTGCCTTTATAGCAGCTTACTTTCTAGAAAGCTATAGAAGTTGTAGAAAGATAAATAAGTAGACAAACTCATTTCATAATATGAAGACGGCAAAATAGGGTGTTATTTTGAGGCTGACTGCAGAAGTCAAGAAAAACCTAAGGAAGTCCATTTGAGCTGACTATCGAATCATGAAAAGGGGCCAGCTCTGTGAAGATATAGGAGAGAGAAGAGCAAGAGCAATGCTTTTGTTTGCTGAAGAAGCATAAGGAAGGCCAGGGTGTATACCATATAGTGCTATGCAGGGTGCATGATGCTAGGAAGAGGTAAGGCAGCACCCAGCTCAAGAAATACGGGAAGAGTTGAGATTAATTTCATATGGAATGGTTTGCCATTTGAGGGTTTGGGGCAAATAAAATCAATGATGTTAATAGTATAAAATCAGCAACCAGCATGTGCAGAATGGATGTAAGAAGAATAGATGACCAAGACGGTCATAAGAAGTTCAAAAAAAAGGGCTATGATGTGCATAATAGTCCTGGACTGGCCTGGCAGCAGGCGAAGTGGAGAAGAAGATGCATTCCCAAAGCATGACATGATGGAATGGAGATGGGCTGGGAGGAAGGAGGCAACATAGGAATTTATGATCATTCTTTGATTTTTCTCTCCAAGCACTTCATAATGGTTATGTTCTGAGAAATAAACAGATATTATTAAAAATAATAATGGCCATTTAGATATTATTTGTCAGGCATTTGTTATAGAAGCCTTGTGGGGGTTATTTTTGTCCACTATATGTCTCTAGTTCAATAAATTTGTTAAAAGACAACATCAGACACTCTTTTAAGAAACTTGACTATAGTATTTTATTTAATTCTCAAAATCTTAGGTTGGCTTTATTTTACACAGTGACACAGGGAGATTAAGTAACTTGCTCAGAATAACACAGCTAATAAGGCACAGAACCAGGATTTGAACCCACGTCAGCCGGACTCTAAAATCTAGGTTTTAATATTTGTAAATTTATTTCCTAGCACACCAGACAGCATGAAGGGAGCTGCTAACCAGCTCTGGGGACCTGAATGGTCTCCTGAGAGACTTCCTTAGACAGTCTCACCACAGAAACATTGCCACAAGCAATGATTTTATTTATAAACATCAGAAAATGCTGGAAATTAATTTGAATATCTGAAGCTCAATTAAATAAAACTTCTATACTATGGCTTCTCCTAACCACAGTCTTAGCAAGGCTTTAACATTGTTTCCCAAATTTAATTTGAAAATCTTCAATATCATAGTTATACAATGAAGCCCAAGTCTTATGTAAAATAGATAATCACAAATCTAATCAATGAATATCTGGATTTTTTTAGCTGGCAGAAAAAATCTCTTTCTGTAGAGAAAGATAGATAAAAATGTAATTTCAATCATCTAATGATATCAAACAGAAAAAAATTTTTTTTTACTTACATGCACATAATTACCAAAACTTATGCACACTGGGTAAAGTGTTCTGATTTTCTATAATTCTGAAGCCAGTTTCATCTTTAGAGATTAAAAAATACCCTTTAGGTACAGTGGCTCATGCCTGTAATCCCAGCAAGTTGGGAGGTTGAGGCAGGCGGATCACTTGAGATCAGGAGTTCGAGACCAGCCTGGGCAACATGGTGTAACCCCATCTCTACTAAAAATACAAAAAATTAGCCAGGCATGGTGGCACATGCTTGTAATCCCAGCTATGACAATAAGATTATAGGACTGGGCATTGTGGCTCAGTATAATCCCAGCACTTTGGGAGGCTGATGTGGGAGGATCATTTAAGCCTAGGAGTTTGAGATGAGCCTGTACAACATAGGGAGAGCTCATCCTTACAAAAAATAAAAAGAGTTTGCTGGGCATGGTGGTGCACGCCTGTGGTCCCAGCTACTTGGGAGACTGAGATAGAAGGATTGTATGGGCCTGGGAGGTTGAAGCTGCAGTGAGCCATGATCATGCCACTGAATTCCAACCTGGGTAACTTGTCCAGGAGATTCTAGACAGTAAAACCTTGTCTCAAAAAAAAAATTATATATGGAAAAAAATCAGTAAATTATTTCAAAAAGCAGATACTCTGGATTACATGGACATTGTATGAGAGGTCTTTTTCTCACTTGACATCACTCTGTTTTATAGAGATTGGGTTCACAGGCAAAAACTGGGCAGGGCCTTTCCCAGAGTTGGAAGTTCTGAGTGCCAGGGAACATCTGTCCCTGTAGCCTATGAAATTGTCTTCATGAGAAGCACTTTAAGAAAGCTGGACAGAACATCTCTGGCTTACTCAGCTGCAGCATGTCCAGTGGTGCTAGAAGAGGAAACTTTGCTGTCTGTTTGCATTGTTACCTGACCCTGGCTTGGATACCCTTCATTTGGGCCTTTCGCGAGAAGGCTTGTTTCCTTACTGTATTTGGCTAAGACAGTGGTCCTGTGGGTGGCTTCAGTATTATGTTTGGAACAGGGAAAGCATTGCAACACATGCCAAGAATTGAATTTTATTTTTAAAAGCTGCTTTTTACAGAATCGAATATCTGTGACCTTCTCTGGTTACAGCAGATCTGCACATGGTAATTGGCTTAAGGTCAGTGACTTGGGCATGCCTTAGTGACAGGTATATACTTTACAGGACTATTCTCAAGAGGTACCACTTCCTTTCAAGAGCACTTTACAATATCTCAGACTCTTCATTGTGATTCTCATCTCTGCCCTTGTTTATACCGATGTGTTTCAGTGTCATGACAAGCTTTGTGATCAAGGTAGATTGCTTTAGGAAAAAGAAGGTTTATTTTGTTGTTTCACACTCCAATATCCTGTTCCTTCATGTGAGCACCAGGATTGAACAGTTCAAGCATAAATCTGGGAGGTGGGGTTGATGGAGCAAATCAAGACCACCAATGTCTTGCCCTATGCCTTGAGAAAGGCATTCACTTATCCTCTGCTTCAGGTGTTCCTTAGTGACCCAAGATGTGGGCATTCCCAAAAAAGGTATGATGAGAGAATCGTGCACAACAAAACACTGAAGAGGTCTGGATGGATAGAAGCCTAGACACTCCATTGACACCATTACCTTCCAATCCCACTGGTCTCCAGTCTTCTGTTAATTGCTTAGTTGCAACTATACCCTGATTTGGAGGGGATAAGTGTACTGGTAACCTAAAGGACACCAAGAGGGAATCTAGACTTCAAGAATTCAAAAGCAAAGGTGACCCAGTGGGCACGAGCATACGATGGATATTTGTTTTCTCACCACAGCAGAAGGATCTTGATGTAGCTCAGTGAAAGTCATAGGTGCGGGAGGTAAGTCACGAAAGTGCCGAAGCGGGAGACGGAAGCCTCAGCCAGTTCCTGTCTAATAAATAGAATGTAGAAAGAAGAATCTAGTTAGGAATAAGTATCATGAGTAATTAGATATTAGTCTTATTGAATATTAAGCCTTGATTAAAGCCTTCTTGTACTTTATGCATAATTACCTAGGAACTTCAGGTTGCTGTGGCTAGGGACTGATACGGACACTATGGACTGTGGCCACGAGGCAGGAGCATTAATACCTGTCGAACATGGACTGGTGGCAATCAGGAGAGATAACTTGTTGAATGCTGAAACCTGGCCCTCCGTCACACCCGCATAAGGGTTGCTGGAGGGCGTCTAAAATCTCTGCAGTAGCGCCAGTGCTTGGGGAAGCAACCGCTACTCAACAGACCTTGGAAGGGAACAGTGAGCTGGAGAACACTCCACTACCCCGCGCTCTTGTGGAAAGACAAATACCCATCAGCCCAACCCGCAACTCCCCAGGGGCTTAATTGTCTCTACGTGGTACTGTGCTATATTGGCCACAGTGTGTGTCTGCCTTCACTCCTTACTTCTGCACCTGGTTCCTCTTTTGAAGATAGCAAGAAGTAGCATAATTCTTGAAGCCTTTGTTCTTACTTGGCAAGCATAACATAAAGTGCTGACGCATCTGGCTGCCCCCTGCTTCAGCTACTTGCAAGCCCTGGGCCCCTTGTGCAGCTACTTGCAAGCCCCTGGCCTTTTGTTATTTAGACACATGGGCCTTCCCCCCTGTTTGGTACCCAATAAAAGTCAGATTGTCCAGGCATTCAGGGCCACTACTGGCCTCCATGTAGTAGGTGGTCGTGGTCCCTTGGGCACACACTCTCTTTCTCTGGATCTCGGTGTCTTGTGTCTTTATTTCTACAGTCTCTCATCTCTGCACCCGTAGAGAATACCCACCAGACCCAGTAGGGCTGGGCCCTATAATAGGCAAGATCACTGTGTTAGTGTGAGTGAGGCATTAGGGAAGTATGAAGTAGTGTTGTACTGCCTGCAGGTGGTCTACTTTCTCCTTTTTCAGCTATGCCTCCTGAAACTGGAGTCATCTCTCTCCATCCAAGACTGGCTTTCCAAGCTGCCTGCTTAGAAGGACTTTGGAAGCACAGCAGAGATATCTGATGTCTTCATCAGATACCTGCCAAGGCAAATGTTGCTCAGAATTGCCATCCAGTTGGCTATGTCCTCCTTTGAAATGTACTTTTAATTAGACGATTGATGTATTTGATTTTTGACTTTGTTTAACATTAGGTATTAACTCATACTCTGTCTTGTGAGTTGTCAGCAGTTGAAGCAGTTTCGGAGGGAGGTTCTCACAGTAAAGACTGCATCTCAACCTTTTAGATGTCTCTCCTTACCCAAGGGATGGAAAGGGTGTGGGGTGTGAGATGTAAAGAGAGGCCCTCTGACTCTTCCCCAAAGGGCTTAAATTTTACAAAACTTTCAAGGGATATCAAGGGTACTTTAAATTGATTTCAAAAATATCACAAAAAGGTAGAGCCCAAGAGAGCATCGTGCTCTGAGATGCAAAATCTTATTAATCCACTGAAGGCAAAGGGATGCATGTGTGTTGTGTGTGTATGTGCGTGCCGCTTCCAGCAAGGAAAACATGAGGAGAAAGGCGACATATAAAGATTCCAGAATTCACTGGGAGAAAATTCCTGTTCTCTTTTCCCAAGATCGAACGCAGAGAACTCATGAGAGATCAGGCATGTACACTAAGTGCAAGGTCAAGAGAGATTGGACAAAACATGTGGTAGAAAAACAAGAAACAGTAAGGTAAAAGTGCCACCAGCTCAAAGGAAGGTAGCAGGTCCCGGGAAAAACACATCATCAATATCCTCGGCTTCAGAGCTATCCTGGCCTCTAAGGGAAGTTCCTCTTCTATGCCCAGCTCCAAATTTTATCCTCAAGGATAAATGCTTATAATGGATTAAGGTCAAGGCCATTCACTGTGCCACAATGCTAGAGGTTTGAACATCTTTGGTAACAAGTAAAGGGCATCAACCCTGGGTCCCAAGTGGCATCAGTTTCTCTAAAGTCCTTTAGCATCCCTTGGAGTGTTCTTTCTCCTCCTCTCTTTCTTCCTCATGACAGGTGCAGAAATAGGCTCCATGCTGCACCCGCTTGATAGTTGCTTTGCTCTAGGGATGCCCTGCAGTTGCCCACTAGACCAGCTACAGGGGCAAATGCTCTCTGGCTTGCTTGACCTTGCTGGGATTCTCCATGCACTCACTTTCCCTCATCATGGCTATGAATCCAGAGAGAAAAGAAGCAAGACCTGCTTAGGTCTGCTTTCACCCTGGGCAGAGCCTTCACATCATCCAGCTTTGTTCACTGGCGATAATTCTCATGCAAAGAGAGATGTTTTTTACTGCTCTTCTCTGCATATATGTTCTCGGATCCTTGAAAAGGGAGTCCGTGGGAGGGCACAATTCAAGACTTTAGGGCTCTGCATCTTGGCCAAATACAATTTTCTCAATGTCTTCCTGTCATGTCATGATTTATGGCCCACAGAAGCTGAAACAGTGGAAGAAGGAGTTTGGACACAGGGCCAAGATGCCAGGAACTAGGAAAACCATAGAAATTAAGAAAAATTATTCATTCAGCCTCCATCATTCTAAAAGTGTATATGTCGGTGCTGTATAAGATGGAGTTGCAAATTTACCTAAGACGGGATCTCTTTTGTCAATGAGCTCACTATTTAGCAGGGCAAATAGACTTAAAAATGAATAACTATTATTAGTAGGAGGTATGCTGTATCAACAAGGAGTGTTAACAGTAGATTGCAACCATAGAACTCCTGTCTTTCTCCTTCATAAAACCCATCTTCATTCCCCTCCTTTTCCTGTCTTTCCCTCTTTTCTCCCTTTGTAATTACGATTATTAACATTTGAAACATACGGGCATAGCTCAGGGATATTACAGGTTTGGTTCCAGACAGCCACAATAAATAAAGCAAGTCACACCATTATTTTTTTTTTTTTTTTTGGTTTCCTAGTGCAAATAAAAGTTACTATTATACAACACAGTCATGTACAAACATCTGGGGTCCAACATTCAAACCAGTAGCAACGCTTTCTTTTCCTGGCCCTGTCCACTGTATGTGCATGTCCTGTGTGCATATTTCCCAAGAGAACATCAAGTAGTATGGCTGTGACAGGTCAGGCCATGGGTGGGTGTTTCCCCATTGGTGATTCAAGCTCTTTAATGAAGCTGAGGTTGGTGGCTCATGGGTGGAGATGAACCAGAGATGAGAACTCCTATGAGGTGTGAGATGTTGCTGACAATGGGTTCCTTTTTCTTTCACTCCTAGAAGGGAGAAGTTGCCTGATGTTTGACATCTATGAAAAAAAGTACACTTGGGAAGATAATGGCTAAAGAGTGTGGTCAGATTAGAAGAACCGCCTTAGTAGCTACCCCTCTGCTGGTAAAAGAATGTGAGACCCAGGCTATGGAAGTGGGTCAGCAATGCCTTCCTAGTGTGAAGGAGGCGTATTCGGAGTGAAAGCTGGCTTTAGCAGTAAAAGACTGGTTAGAATCTTAATTTTATTACTGGAACATCTCCTGGAACCTCTTGGGCAAATTATTTAACTTCATGAAGTCTCATTTTCCTCATCCTTCATATAGAGATAGTTCTTTTCTCAGAGACTTTATATAATGGACAAAATTATATGCTCCATATGTATACATTGATAGCTCTTGGCAGTCTCTGGCACTTAGAGCAGAATAAATGATGCTTTTGCTGTTGATATTAAAGAGAGTATTGTTAGAAGTCTCAGGGTATGAGCCAACCTTCTCAAACTCTCCGTTTAGGTCAGAGGCAGGCTCTCTTCTTCTTGATGGTTCAGGAAGGTGCATATTGGGTTGGGAGAGCAAGCTTCACCTCACATTTGTGCTTGGTGCTATGCTCAGACCATGATTTTGGCTATCTAAAGCTGCAAAACTAAATGACGGCTCAAAACAACATTTATTCTTCTATTCATTGTTCTGAAATTTGAACAGGATTTAGCAGGATCAGCTCATCTCTCTCAATGTAGCACTGGCTAGTATAGCCAGTGAGGGGAGGCTCAAGAGGGCTGGAGGATATTCTTCTAAGATAGCAGGCAAGTTGATGTTGGCTATTGGTAGAGAACTCAGCTGAGGCTCTCACCAGGGCCTCAATATCCCCTATGTGGTTAATCTGGCTTCTCATAGCATGGAGTCTAGGTTTTAAGAGTGTTTGTTCCTACAATGAGCTTTCCAAGAAGACAAACGTCTCTTTACATTATATTTGCTAATGTCCCATTGGTCAAAGCCAGTCCCATGAGCAAACCCAGATCCACCGGGCAGGCTGTGGGGGAAGGCATGATACCAGTCATGGATGCTGGCATGCATGGTTTATTAGTGGCCATCAAAGTGAGCTTTACTACAACGAAAATTCTCCAGCTGGAGAATAAAGACTAGAAAATTCACCAGCTTCTAGTCTTTATTGTAATAGATGCTTATAAATTATTCTTTGAATCAATGCACACATGATCTTTAAATAGCCCAGGTTAGTGCCAAGCAGCCTTCACTAATGTGCTTCTTCCCTCACCCTCCACTTTCCAAAATACAAACATTTTTAGATTAATGTGCAAAGAGTCCAGGTCTGGGTAGATCAATGATTTTGGTCTAATACATACAGTTTTCTTGAGCATGAACAGAACCTTCTAAAAATGTCCTCAAATCGGCTCCTCTCCCCCTGTTCTCCCTGCATAAACAACTATTTTTTTAAAAATTTTATTGCCAAAGAATGAATTCTCTGAAACTTGCAGTAGAATCAGTATGTTACCAATAGGTGCACATTACCCGAATAAGCAAATAAAAGGCTTTATTTGCAGGCAAATAAATAAATAAATTCATTTAGTGATTGAAACAACTTGCCCTTTTATAGCTTGTAACATTAATTAGCCTGCCTCTTTCCCTTCTCTTTTAAAAAGAGCATCTTTTAATTGCTGTCTTTTCCGTATCCCTTGTTGTATGTCTGCATTTTCCAAATTGATACGGGGCCTGCTAGTAAGATCTTGAAAATAGGCTTTCATTACTTTTGAGAAAGACAATTTTCAATTAATTATAAACGATTTCATTTAAAAACTCAGAAACCTACCATGTATCCTGAACCTAGTACTTATCTTCTCTAACAGTATGAAGTGGAATGCAGAAATAAATTTGGTTGAATATGTAATTGGCATGCTTATGTTGAGGTTACTGTTTTAGCCTATTTCGGCTTCCTGGAGAATGAAAACCGAAATCTCCACCTCCAACTCAAAAGTTTTTGAATTCTTTGGCATCAAATGATTTAGGGGTGAAAACAAGCAAGGCACCTCCAGCTGGACTGAAAGGAGGGGAGAATCAAGCAGCTCTCCCTTGGGGCCCTCTCCAGATGTCTTGGTGTGGATCAACTGCTTGCAAATGTTCTATGTTGCTGATTTCTCTTAGAGATACAGGCATGAAAACAACCACAACATTCTTATACAACACAGTTTTATTGCTCTCTCTTTTCCTCCTTCTTGGACCTTCTCTCTTGGATCTGTGCCCTTAAGCACGTCATTTAGACAGAAGTCCAGAGACATGTTGCCTTCTTCCTGCATCTGAACCTCCTTTGTCCTAGACTTGCCTCAGTGCCTATGCTCCCACAGAACACTGTTCTAATTGATTGAATTTGGATTCACTGAGCCCTTGCCGTGTGCCTGGCACCGGACCACACTATTTACAATCAGTGTCTCCAAACTTTAGGATGTGGATGTCATTCTTCTTCTTTTACAAATGAGGAAATCGAGGTGTAGAAAGGTTAAATGATTTGTCTCAAGTCACGCACGCTTGGTCCTGCACTTAATTCTGAAGTCCATTTTCTCAATCATTTCTTTATCACCTATGATGGAAGTAAGAAGAAAGTTACCAGGACACATGAGACTAAATTCCCTGACGCAGGTAACTTCTCTCGGGAAGGACATGCAGTGGAGGCAATTGGGCAGAGTTTTGAGGCATGACTTTGGGGTCAGCAGATGCCAGATCCACCTTTGGCTATCCATGTGACTTTAGGTCATTTATTTTATTTCACAGAGCCTCAGTTTTCTCATGTGTAAAATGAGAATAATAATACCAGGCTTAGAGAGGAGCACGGTGTAGCAGTTAAGCTCTGACCTATCTGGCAATAAAAAGTAATGAAGTACTAAAACATGTTACAACACAGGTGAACCTTGAAAACATTATGCTAAGTGAAAGAAGTCAGTCATAAAAAAACCACATATTATATGACCCCGTTTAGAGAAAATGTCCGGAAGAGGCAAATCTATAGAGACAGAAAGTAGATTATTGGTTGCCTAGGTCTAACAAAGGAGTATGGGAGTGACTGGTAATGTGTAGAGGGTTTCTTTTAGGGGTGATGAAAATGCTCTAAAATTCATCGTGGTGATGGCTGCACAACTCTGAACATACTAAAGAATCATAGAATTGTACACTTCAAAAAATAAATTATAGCATATATGAATTATGTTTCAATGAAGCTGTTATTGGCCGGGCACAGTGGCTCATGCCTGTAATCCCAGCACTTTGGGAGGCTGAGGTGGGCAGATCATGAGGTCAGGAGATTGAGACCACCCTGCCCAACATAGTAAAACCCCGTCTCTGCTAAAATACAAAAAAATTAGCTGGGTGTGATGGCATGTGCCTGTAGTCCCAGCTACTTGTGAGGCTGAGGCAGGGGAATTGCTTGAACCTGGGAGGCAGAGGTTGCTGTGAGCTGAGATCACACCACTGCACTCCAGCCTGGCGACAGAGCAAGACTCTGTCTAAATAAATTAATAAATAAATGAATTAAAAGCTGTTATTTAAAAAAATAAAAGCATGATCTAGGAGACAAAACTCTAGGTTCACACTGGACCGCTCCAGTCAGGACTTCTGTGATGGTGACACCGTTAAATAACTCTGTGCCTTAACTTCCTGACCTGCAAAACTGGGATCAGAGCACATATTCCATAGAGTTGTTGAGATAATTTAATGTATTAAAGTATGTAAGTAAAGTATGTGAAGAGCATGGAACAGTGCCTGGTACCTGGAAACTCTTACTAAGTGTCCTTATTCTTCTTATTGTGTTACTGTGAGGATAGAATGAAAAGAGCTTACTAAGTGGCAGATACTTGTAACAGCAATCGAATGGTTAAGGCTTTGCTATTTTATTTATTTATTTATTTTGAGACAGAGTTTCACTCTTGTCACTCAGGTTGGAGTACAATGGCTCCTGTCACCACGCCCAGCTTATTTTTTGTATTTTTAGTAGAGACGTGGTTTGAGGTCAGGAGTTTGAGATCTGCCTGGCTTCACTATTTTAAAAGAACCAAGCAAATTTTGGAAATTCTATGGTGAGACTACTTTTTAAAAGTCAGGCATCACAGACCTATAAACACCCTGCTTGTCCTGCCTAGGAGGCTCTCATTTTGGGTCCTAGACCTTCTCTCCTGGATCTGTGCCCTTGAGAACACTCATTCAGACAGAAATCCAGAGACATGTTGCCATTATCATTGGGAAAGTCCCAGAGTGACTTCCTTCTCTTGCCAAGACTCTGGGTAGGGTGGGACCGCCCACTCTCAGGAGAGACAGGAGGTGGCTCTCCCTGCTCCTGAGCCTCTCTCAGGAAAGAGATGTGGGGGCCTGCCCCCGCCCCCACCACTTTTCAATATCCGAATTCCTCAGTGTTGACATGCACACACTTGCAATCTGTTCTTTTTCCTGGCTTGCCTTCAGGAAAACTTGAAGCCAATATTGTGCCCAAGAACGATAATCAACTCAGTTTAGGCTACAAGGAGCACTCATCCCTTCTGTTTCCTTCCAATGAACCGTGTTGTTTTACTCTTAAATGGTCAGCATTGTTTTCTTGAAGCCTATCAGGAGCAGACGGTGATAGAAACGTTAACTGAATGAAAACACAAACAAACTTAGACATCTCAACTATTTAATACCTGGAAGTCAAAATGATGTAAGGGGAGCTATTTTTAAAATTCCTAACATGAAAGCCATCCAAAAGCCACATAGATCACTCAAAACCAAAGAAAGTTTAAGAGTGAAGAAGGAAGACAAGGATTAGAGTTATGAACCCAGTTTCTCCACGGTGTTCATGAAACTTTTGGGAGACTTGAACATCTGAACCAAGAGAGAAACGTACATCCTGGCTACCTGAGAGTAAAACAATGGAGAACCACTGAGAGGCCAGGCCTTTGGCAACCTCATCACTTACTTTGTCATATACAAAGGAAAGAAGTTGAGTGCTACAGGCAGACTTGACAAAGCTGCATTTACTGGCTGATATCTGCAGTTATCAGCCATAGCTGTTTTTTTTCCCGAAGGGTAAGTTCGTGTGAAAGTCTCCATTCCTCACATGGCTGCTATGAATCATCATTGGAGCGGGGTCCGTCATGGAACGCCAAGAGACTGATCCAGGCTGATGTGTTGCCTTGGCCAAGAAATCTGGGAAAGCAGCATTGTGATAAAGTTGCTTGTTATCTGACTGCCTTTCTTTTAAAATAGAAACTTCTGTTACTCACAGGAAGGTGCCAGTGGCTGTTTGCCTCTCCTTTTTTTTTCTGTGCAAAAGTGCTTGATTTTTAAGCAGCCTATTTTTATCATGCTTTCCCACCATCACTAGGACTTCATATTGCTGTTTTGGGGCTTTGGAAAAATGTCTTCTGAACTTGAATATTAGTAATGTGGGCCATGAGGCTGAGGGCAAAGGGATGGGCCATGTAATTTGCTTGGCTTTTATTCTATTTGGAAACTGGAGAAGAAAGTCACATTTATGGTAAAAATTAGAGCAGTGGAATGTAGAACAACAGCTAGAACCAGGTTTTCCTCTGAAAATGCATTCTTTTCAAATACGTGCATTAAGTGTCTACTAAGGGCCAGGTATTGCGCTATGGGCATTGGAAACTAAAAATAGTAAGACATGGTCTCTGAGCGCCAGTGAAGGGCTAATGGGGAGGTTGTGAAGGAGAGGCTTGTAACAATAATGACAATGAAGCGTTGTGGTTTCTATGCTGGAATTATGTATGGGATATGGTTGGGGTACAAAGGAAAAGGTGATTATTTCTCTCTGTGGGGTGTTAGAGAGTCTTCATATTGAAAGTGGCACTTCTGAGCTTTAAAGAGGAATTAGTGTTCACCCCATGGATAGGGAATGAAGGGCATGCCAGGCTGAAGCAGCAACCTGAGAATCATTTTTGCTCCAATGATTCATCCCAATTCAACATCAGGAAATGTATGTAATGCAACAATGATTCTCCCAATAAACAACAGCAAGGACAGTGCTTATACTCTTGACACGTCATTGGGTGGGAACCAAAGGGAGCTACTATGGTTTATGAAAGGCAACGAGACAGGCCTGTGGCACTGTGGACATTTGGACTGGATAACTCTGTTGTGGGAGACTGTCTTGTACAGTGCAGGATGTTTAGCAGCATCCCTGGCCTCTACCCACTAGATGCCAGCAGCACCTTACCCCACCAGGTGTGACAAACAAAAATATCTCCAGATATTGCTGAATGTCCCCCAAAGGGCAAAACCATTGCCACTTGGGAAACACTAGGCTAGAAAAACAGGTAGTACAATTCTGGAGCTGAGAAATGGTAAGATGAGTTGGCAGAACTTCAGAAATATTAGACACTTACAGGCCCATATGGAGTTGCTTGGAAGAATTGTTGACCATTATTATATAAATAACTCCCTGGAGCTACTCACCCGGAGACTTGCCACTCACCTGGAGAGCAGTATGGAGTTGCTCGTGTGAGAAGCGGCTTGATGACATATCAACATCTGTGATTCTGAACATCTGTCCAAATGACTTTCCATTTGGAGCTTATAATTGAAACCACTACTGTTTCCCTCAGTCTACGGATTCTTAATTCATAGAGCAGGTCTCTCCCAATTGGCAGCTAAACAGCTTTGGGTTGCATTTTTATACCAGCTTCTCTGATAGAGTCCAGTCTTTCTTTGTGAGGTGACCTCAGAGTCTCACCAAATAAATTTCACTTTTAAGTTATATCATCACAAACATACTCATCAGACATGTATAAATTCATGTGATCATGATTTAGTAAGATACTTCAGAGAGAAGTTCCATTTTACTATATGGATATGTTAAGGTCTATTTGAAGCATTGAGCTAGTGACCCTTTTTGAGAGCCAGACCACTGTGAAGTGCACACATATGAGAGCTACCTTGTCTCTGTTATCCAAAAGCCCAGTCTAGAATTCTTGGTGATCTTAAAAAAGTTACTTAACTTCTCTGTGTGTCAATTTCTTCCTTAGTTGTAAAGGAGATAGAGACGGGGATGAGAGAATAATATGAGATGATACAAATACACAACTTCTTATAGTGATGATGAGTGTTGAAAGCAGGTCATCCAAGTGAACCACCAGCACAGTGCCTGGCCTTAAGTAAGTATGTTACACATGTTAACCGCAACTTATTATCATCAGTATTTTAAATGCCGTAATAAGCACACGACTGGATGTTCTCAGAGCACTGAGATGGGATGTTTAGCTCAGAAAGCGCAATGGGAGTTAGGCAAGGCTTCAGGTAGCAGGAAAGACTCAATATGGAAGATGAATTAGGTAAGGGAATCCAGGCAGGAAAAGGAGAACAAGGATGGGTTTTTAGCCTTGCTGTTCCCTCTGCTGAAACAACCTCTCTCAGATATCTGCAAGACTCACTGCCTCTCTCCAGGAGGATTTTGGTCAAATGTCTTCTTTTTAATTGAGGGCCCCCATCACATACTATTTAAAATAGAACTTCTCGCTCTAACACACCATGTCTTCTTTCTCCTTGGCACATGTCACCATCTGACATTCTTCTTATTGATTTTGTATATTGTCTATCTCAACCTGTGAGAAGGGAGGTTCCCTGAGGGCATAATTTTTATCATGCTTGTCCTCAGCTATATAGCTACCATCTAGAATAGTATCTGGCACAGATTCAGAGTTCAATATAATAGTTGTTGAATAAGTAAATTCCAGGCATGTCGGCAGAAATATGGAGGTGAAAGAGCATCTGTACAGGGAAATGAGAGTAAATTGACGTGGCTTAAGTGTAGAGTGTATGCTTGGAAGAAATGAGAGATTAGACTGGAGAACTAAGCAGGGATTTGGTGATAGAAGGCTTCTTTGATCTTGGCCTTTATCTGAAGAACCACCAGTAGGTTTTCAGGGACTGGTTATGTTTTCATTCTGGAAAGTTTATACTAGCATCAGTATTAAGGATGTGGAAGGGGGACCAGGTGCGGCGGCTCATCCCTGTAATCTCAGCACTTTGGGAGGCCAAGGTGGGCATATCACCTGAGGTAAGGAGTTTGAGACCAGCCTGGCCAACATTGTGAAACTCTTGTCTCTACTAAAAATATTATCTGGACGTGGTGGCACGCACCTTGCAGTGAGTGGAGATCGCACTGCTGCTCTCCAGCTTGGGCGACAGAACGAGCAAGACTCTGTCTAAAAAACAAAGAAAAGAGACCAGACTAAGGACAGAGATATCAGTCACTTGTCTCTTGTTTGCCAAGGGAAAAAGAATGCGAGAGGACCTGAAATGAACATAGAGAACGTAGATGAGGAAATGTCTTTGAAGTAAAGAGGCTGAAGTGGCAAAATGGGATGGATGAGAAAGGGAAACGGAGAGTGAGAAATCCAAGACTATATCAAGATTTTGGACTTGGGCATTTAGGCAAGCCAAAAAAGTAGGCATTAGTCCAAGGCTTAGTCCATCCTATGCTTTGGCCTGAGATTGAGTTTGGAGTGAGGCTTGCAGAGAACAAACACACTGCTGAAACTTCCAGGAGCCCTGAGGCTGCAGCAGTGCTCTGCACAGCAGCACAAGCAGCCTCCTGCTGAGACATTTCCCATTGCTTTCCTTTTGTGTATTTGCCCTGTGGCCCTGTCTTTATCTTGGTTTGAATTAATCTCAGAAATGGTCACTTAGCCTGAGATTTGACTGCAAATCATTTATTAGGGAAGTGATCCCAGAAAACACTTGCTAGAGGAATAGGAACATCAAATGAGGAAGGGAAAGAAGTGAAGAAAGTGAGTTATTGATTAGGTTACCACCATGAGCAACTGGGGCTCGTTTCCACAGACACCTCTGGGAGATCAAGTTCAAATTGGTTCTCAAAATATGGCTGTAGGACCAGCAGCATCAGCATCACCTGTGGACATGTTAGAAATGCAAGTTCATGGGCCCACTCTGAACCTTCTGAATCAGAAAGGGATTCCCATCTTGAAAGGGGTCATCAAATATAAAAGAAAAAAGCAGAGAGAGATCCAAGATGGCCGATTAACAACAGCTCAGGATTGTAGCTCCCAGTGAAAGCGCAGACAGCGAGTGGACGCCACACTTTCAGACGAATTTTTGTTGCCCACAGACTAGGAGATTCCCGGCGGAGGAGCCACACGGGTCACCAGCACGACTTTTTTGGCCGGCGCGGCTATTTTGCCGGTGCCCCAGCACGGCGCTTCTCGGCGCGGAGTATACGGGTCGACTCCGGCTCGGCTGGTCCCATCCCCACAAGGAGAACAGCAATTGGAAGCGCTGAGGACTGAGAGTTTCACAGTAAGCACAGCTGGACCGGGAAGGTCCAGCTGTGTGGGGAAGGGGCGTCCGCCAAAGGAAAACTAAGAAACAGAAAAAACTTCATCACCAGGCGGAGAGATCCAAAATGGCCGATTAACAACAGCTCAGGATTGTAGCTCCCAGTGAAAGCACAGAGAGCGAGTGGG
>CAUYLG010078000.1:0-56921 GCA_963573385.1 Cacajao melanocephalus
ACCCATTAATATAAATAATATTTAAACATGTAACATACCAATTTTCTAAAATTTAAAAAAAATGGTGAAAGAGTGGCACTGTTTTACATTTGACAAAATGTAGACATTGACAAAAATATCTTTTTTTTTTTTTTAAATAAGTTGGGGTTTCACCATGTTGGCCAGGCTGGTCTTGAACTCCTAACCTCAGGTGATCCACCCACCTCAGCCTCCCAAAGTGCTAGGATTACAGGCGTGAGCCACCACGCCCAGCCGACAAAAATATCTTTAATGTCAATGTCTAGCTAAATAGAAAATAGCTAGATTCGTATTTGACTTCTGCATGTAATCTGTTATGATATACTGTTATGATTGAAGTATATAAAGAAAATCTAGCTTCATACAGATATGCAATCAAAAAAAAAAATGGGCCACGCATGGTGGCTCACACCTGTAATCCAAGCACTTTGGGAGGCTGAGGTGGGTGGATCACCTGAAGTCAGGAGTTAGAGACCAGCCTAGCCAACACGGCAAAACCCCGTCACTACTAAAACTACAAAAAATTAGCTGGGTGTGGTGGTGCACACCTGTAATCCCAACTACTCAGGAGGCTAAGGCAGGAGAATCGCTTGAACCCAGGAGGCAAAGGGTGCAGTAAGCCAAGATCGTGCCACTGCACTCCAGCCTGTGCAATGGAGTGAGACTCCATCTCAAAAAAAAAAAAAAAAAAGTTTTCGCAGAGTCCCCAAAAGGGTCTTGGACTCTCAGGAGTCCTAGAACCACACTTTGAGAACTGGATTCTAAATAGTAGCTCACTTTCTGGAATTAGGCATCTAGGAACACCTAGGATAGACAAGACTACATTTCATACCTTGTTTTCCTCCCCTTGTCTCAGTCTTCCAGGACTTGGAGGAACTGAAGGTCTCTTTCTACCCTTTTCCTGTTGGAAAAGGTCCTGCAACCTGTGGCCAAAGGCAAAAAAAAAGGAAAGAAAAGAAAAAGAATATGGCTTGTTTCTATCACCATGAGTGCTGTTTATAAATTTTCTCTTTACAACTTTGAAATCACAAAGTTTTCCTATTGGGATTACCACAGTCTTTAAAGCTACATAAGAATAAGTTCTTGTCATATCTAATTAACCAGGAGCATTTGCTGGTATGACTACAGTTGTAAAAGAATAGCAAATTATTATAAAGAAAAATACTTCTAAAAATGTATATTTAAATAAAGACATAAGATAAACATACCAATATATTTGGAATTGCTGGCCAAAAACCAACAGTCACTCATGGCATGCTAATTCAGTTAAAAACAATTTAACAGCACACACATCTGAACAACATTGTTTCAAATCATATGAGAAACAGCATTAAAGGCTGTTCTCCTCTTTGATTTTTACATCTTCACAAACTACCTGAAGAATAGCACATATATTTTAAAATATAAAGAAGAAAGGAGGGTGACAGAAAACAAAAGCTTCTTTAACTTGAGAACAAAATGAAACATCAATAATTAAAGATTTTAAAGATTTTTAGATACCATACTGGAACGAATGTGGCAATAATATTAAAGAAAACCAGACTGCAAAATCATACCTGTTATTCCAAGCTTGCAGCACTTCACAGAGACTTTGTTTCTTGGCAATAAGTGACTCAAAGACCGACTGTAGTTGCTGAGGGGTATCTACAGAGGAAGACATGAGCCTTGCTTGCATCTTCTCAATCCAGTTCTTGAACTCGCCTTCTTCCATCTGTGAGGAACAGAAACAATTTCAGCAGACAGAGACACTATTTAGGTATACCCCAAAAGAAACTTCTAGTAAGTTAATAATTAACTTTTGAATTTTCTACCAAAGAAATGAATTACCTCTTTCTGTGCAAAAATATCTTCCATTTTTTCCTCTCTTGTTTTACTAAATGTATCAGTTTTCAAAGATGCAAGTCTTTCATCAACAGCAAGATACACCTGTGAAACTCTAACAATAGAAAGAGAGAACATTAAACACTAGAAAGTGTGAATCAAATTTTCTATCTCACATAAATAGAAAAAAAAAGTTAACATACAAAACATAACTGAAATAATGTTTTACCTAATTAAGAATTACATACAGTTTTGCAGAGCAAATAAGACCTAAATGGATGTACTTCAAATTTTAAGTTGTTATGTCTAAAAGAGTTTGGCTTCTTTTTTAGTATCTTTCCATAACACCTACAACTTTCTTTTTGTATACCAAGCATGCATAGCATACAATTAGAAAAGTTATTTACATTTTCAAAGAAAGTTAAATGAACAAACCTAATACTTTAAATAGCTGTAAATAAATAAAAAAAGATGATTAAAAAAAACTGAACTTACTTTTGAAAAAAGTCCTTCAGATCCTGAAGCAGGGACACTTTTAATGGGGCCTGACGCTTAATGAATATTTTGGGGAGTGGAACACATACTTCAAGAAGCCGAATAGGAGAATAACTGAGAGAAGAAAATACAAGAACCAGCAGAAAAGGAAAAACAGTTTAATATCTTGAATAGAACTGTATCATGATGGTCAACTAAATCTTATGAGGCATAAGAGAAAAAGTTTCTATAAAATAGCATTTTAAAACAATCACAAAGATATTAAAGATAACTTTTAGCCATTATAATAAATATCCTCCCCAGTTTTGGAGGGATTTTGTTTTATCTTTCATTGCACTGTAGCACCATCATTTATTCCTTGAAGTTATCCTTACCTGCTATAAAAACAAAAATGACTGCTATAAACCATCCCTATTAATAAGGAAACTAAAAAGTAATGAATACCTACAATTAGATGTAGGTATACAATTAGATACAGGTATTCATTACCTTTTCAGCTCCTGAAGATTCTTCATGAGTCTTTGTTTCCTTTCTAACTGAGGGTTTATATTGACTAACAAATGCTACAACCCCACTCACCCACAAGGTCCTAAATGCATGGTTAAAAGTTCTTGCTTAAAAAAAGAAATAAGCTCTAATTAGCAAATATTTCCTGAGGGTCTATTATGTGCCAGACACTGTTTTAGGTGCTGAGGATATAACATTAACAATTCCTATTCTCATAATTTAGGAAAAACAAGATTCAGGTAACAAACAAAACAAATACATATCAGATGCTCAGTACTATGGAGAAAAGTATAGCAAGAAAGAGAAGAAGCAGAGTGCTAGGGTGGGAGAGTGCCAGGGCAGGTGAAATCTGAGCAAAGACTTGTAAGGAGGCAGGGAAGCAACAAGCAGATATCTGGGGAATGAGCAGTTCAGAGAGGAAAGAACAAGTACCAGGCTCCCAGGCAGAAACCTACCTGACATACCTGAGGCCCAGTCAGGAGGCCAGCGGGGCAACAGCAGGATGAGTGAAGGGAGAGTAGTAGGAGGTAAGAGCAGAGAGGTCCTGGGCAGTCAGAGCAGGTAGGAGATTAAAGGCTAGTCAACAGAGTTACTTTGGCTTTCACTCCAGGTGAAACAGATACCTTTTGGAGTGTCTAGAGCAGAGAAGTGGCCTTAGCTGATTGCCTCTTAAAGGAACCACTCTGACTGCTGTGTTGAGAAGAGGCTAAAGGGACAATGCCAAAAGGCTACTACAGTAATCCAGGTGAAAGATAACAGAGGCTCAGCCCAAAGTGGTAGTGGTAGAGGTAGTAAAAAGTGCTTAGACTCTGGATATATTTTGAAGGCAGAACCTGGAGGCTTTCTCTAATTATTTAATACCACAATGGCAAATATCAATTCTTTGAACATAGAATTTTAGCTCTATCAGAAATATATGATTATCCTTCTGGTTAATGTCTTGGTAAAAATTCTGACAGACTTCCAGATGCCATCAGATGCCAAAACAATGGTTAAGAGTTAGGCCAGGGCCCAACATGGTGGTGGTTCACATTTATAATCCCCACACTTAGAAAGGCCGAGGCAGAAGGATCTCTTGAGCACAGTTCAAGACCAGCCTGGGTAACAGTGAGATCCTGTCTCATATTTTTCTAAAATTTTTATATTAAAAAATTTTTTTTTAAAAAGAGTGAGGCTGGTAGTAGATTGACCATGGTTCAAATATGACTCCATCATTTGACAGCTCTATAAGTGAACAACTGTAAGCTCTGTAAGTGAGGATAATAATAACTATTTCATAGGGTAAAGAGTAAATAAAAAATACTGAAAGTTCTCAGAGTCTGGTCCTCTGCATTTGTAAGAGTGGAAATGGGGAATCCCACAAATTAATTCAATCTAGTAACAGTGAAAATGTTTAAAAAAAATTCTTAAGGGATTATCAGATCTGAGATCAGGTACAAGGTTCCTAGGATTTCTTACCTGAAAGACGCCACCATCTGGTTATAGGAGAAATACTGGTGATAATCATGATGGATGGAGTGACCACAGGGCTCAGCATTGGCTCTGCGAGTATACTGGTGCCCATAAAACCTAAGTTCAAGGTATTTTGCAAATGACATAGACCAGGACTCATTGGAAAGAGCAACAACTGGTGTTACCTGGAATGCAGCAAAAATAGTTTACCTGATCACATATTGAGAATCTGTTTTTTAAAAAATAACATTTTCTTTTCTAATACAAATGTAATATATATTGACTACAGAAAACTGGGAAAAGAATGAAACGTTCAAAGGTGGGTGGAATTGGGGGTGGTGGAGGAGAGCAGTATCACCAATAATCCCACCAACATCAGTATACTAGTATATGTTTACTTTCTATGTATTTTATATTATATATATATATATACACACATATACATACATATGTGCAGGTGCACACAGTATATTTATAAATAAAAACTCTTTCCTATTAGTTTCATAATATTATATAATTAGTTTAGCAATATATTGTGAATATTTTCCCACACACAATATTCTTGCACAACTTTTCAAATGGCCGCAGAGTATCCTATTACATAAACATATATTTAACCAATCCTTACTGATGTGCCTTTAAGACATTACAAGTTTTTCCATACTGAAATGATGCTCTGATGAACATCCTTGTATATATTTACAATATCCACAATTATTCCCTTGGAATAATAAAGGTGGGAATTGGTAGGACAAAGAGCATAAACATTTATATGGTCTGTGATCATTTTTACCACATTATCTTCCAAAACAATTGTACCAGTGTATATATTCTCCAACAGTATTTAAGAATATAAATTTCCCCCACTTTCTTACCAATCCTAGGAATTAGAACTGAAATTTTTGAAATGTGATCTCCTAAAGAAAAATTTTTGAAGAGATTTTACTGGTTTCATGTATACTTCTTTGACTACTAATGAGTAACATGATTAGTAGCCATTTGCACTAAATTGCATTGTCATGTTCTTTGCCCATTTTTCTATCATGGCTTATAGCAATTTAATATTACATAAATTTATGTTTAGTCATGTATGTTGTATTTTTCCTTGACACTAAGTTTTTCATTTTAGTGTAACAAAACTTACCTTTTCCTTTCTGGCATAAGAAAGCAGAAATTTTTGTTTTAAAATAAAGTGCATATAGCAAAGCATATAAGACATAAAGATCAAATTTAAGTTATTCATTTAGTACGATGGTCAATCTACAGAGTTCACAGTTCTACAACAAACTATTACCAGCTATCTAATAGGAACTAAAGCCTGTAATGACAAGTATGAAACTAAGACTGAGAATTGCTAGAAATAATTTTATGCCTATATGTTCGCGGCTGCAGGTGCAACTTTGATTTTGCCCTTCTCTACCACTGATTAATGTAGGTCATGCTATTATTTTACATGTAATTCCCATACGTGCCTTCCAAAAGCATACTTCAAAAACCCAATTAAGGCCGGGCAGGGTGGCTCACACCTGTAATCGCAGCACTTTGGGAGGCCAAGGCGGGTGGATCACCCAAGGTCAGGAGTTCGAGACCAGCCTGGCCAACACAGTGAAACCTTGCCTCTACTAAAAACACAAAAATTAGCTGGGTGTGGTGGTACACGCCTGTAGTCCCAGGTACTTGGGAGGTTGAGGCAGGAGAATAGTTTGAACCCGGGAGACAGAGGTTGCAGTGAGCCAAGATCACACAACTGCACTCCAGACTGGGTGACAGAGCAAGTCTCAAAAAAAAAAAAAGGAAGAAAACAAAATAATCCAATTAAGGTAATGAGTTAAATTAGGAACATTTTATCGAGATTGCAAGCAATCTGGATAAAAATTATATATTTAAAAAATACAATACTGGCACCAAACACTTGCCCCAGAGTTGAAAACTAAAGAAAGGCACAAAGAAGAAATAAAACACAAGTCCTTCTCTCAAGAACCAACATGAAAACCAGCAGAGATCAATTTCAACATGGTCTCATCTGTATATGGATAGAAATGTTGATATAGGCTCAAATTTATTATACAAATATCCTAATATACTGCAGTTATTGCTTTACATGTCTGTCTCCTCCCCTATAGAAGAGAAGTCACTCCTTATTCTTTTTTTCATTCCTAGAGCCTAGCACAGTATCTGGCACATAAATGGTGTTAAATAAGTGTTTGTTGAAAGAATTGTCAAGATACAACCTCAAGATACCTTACTGTACAAGGCACTTGTATTTTATTTAATGACTGATATATTCCTAAGATGGTATCTTCAAAAAGCAAATACTAGATTGAACATACAGCACTGGAAGGTAAGATAACAAAGACAAACAGAGCTCAATGATAAATAACAAATCCATTATAATATAGAAGACCCTCCCCTTAAAAAAAAAAACTACACAAATAAAGAAATAAATGGCAAATAAAATACAGTAATAGGGTCTGTTTACCTGTTTGCAGATTCTGCACCAGGAATATGTAAGAATTGTATGTTGATATCCAGGTACTGGAGAATCCAACTCCTTCAGGATTATCTGCACACAGCCTTGGCCATGAACAAAGCGCCGAATGTGATGTACCATGGGGGTATCACAGAACATGCTTGGACACTGATAAGAAGGCCTTTGACAAACAAAAGAGCCCTTCTCACATTAAGCATGAAACAGAAATCAGAACCACTGTCAAAGTGCAGCATGACTGGTGGACAATCTGCACAAGGTACTCATGATGCTCTGAGCCTGCAGCTGAACATCCTGTCTTCAGCTATAGCATGGTGATAGTTTCTATTTGTTAAGAACCTTCTATTTGCCAATTTTAAAACATTTCCTTTTACCCTCTGACAATTCTGGGGATTATTATTCCCTAAAAAGGGGACTAGTAAAGTGCTTTGTCATGTAAGTGGCAAATGACAGTGCTAAGACTTAAACTGAGGTCTAGATGATTCCAACACTTTACCCGCTTCTCACTTGAATCACTGTATAAAAACAGATTCCAAAAAATGTTGATGGTAGGGTAATTAGATAGGCAGAGATATGAGGAATGTTCTGGATAAGATATCTCAGTTTAAATATGGAATAGACTACTTCTTTGAATGATATACTCTGATATGCACTATGAAAGTGAGGATCATAAAATAGTCACTTGACATCCAACTCATGTTTACATTTTAGGTTGAAATTTTGAGTATCAAAAATGTGTAATAGAATGTAAGGAAGAAATATGTTCTTACCTGAAACAGTATCTCTCTAAAAATATTCCTAACGTAAGATCATTCTTTCCATAAAATTCCATTGTTACAATCCTAAAAGAAGAGACAACCTCTTAGAAACATAAGAATTACCATACACCAAAGACATTTCATGAGACCACAAATTATGATTACCTATTAAATGTACAATACTTACAATGAAGTATTAAAGCAGGTAATATTCTTTGTTGTTATGGAATAGGTTTTAGCTCATCTAATAAAACAAGTTTAGACTAGCCACACTATAGCATCTTTTTCACTCCCAATCCACTAATATCTTATAAAATGAATGAGGATGCATAAACTATAATATTAATTGAGTAAAACTGATTTGAGTTAGGAAGAGGTAAAGGTTTCCTTTACAAAGGCTTAAGCCCTGTCAACACAAGGCAGGACTCCTGTCTCCTACTCTCTCGTCCATGCCTTTACTGAGCATGGAAAACAGCAGTTCTTGCTAAAGTGCCAGTTCCTACCTTTATATCTAACCTATAAATGCTCACAAGACAGTCTGGCTATATAACTGGTGAAACCCACATCTTATTCAAGCCTTGACCTACGGAGTTTATAAACTCCCAGAGAAAATTCCTATGGGCTCTGCCAGTCCATCTGCCTGCTGAAGCTATACTACTGGAAGAACCCATGAGCTCACTGCTGGAAAAAAGTGTTTCAGGAATCCGAAATTAAAACACAGAATATGCTTTGGCATGGAAACAGTGCCCCCAAAAAAGTAGTTAAGTTCCACAGTATGTTTAAAAGTAAAGGTGAACTATGTAATGTATGGCTATATACATCTACGTAAGGTTTTTGTGACAATAATTTGAAAAAAATAATTTAAAACAAAATGTATTTCAATTTCTATCAATCTACTTAAAATTAAGTTTTAGACTAAAACCCATTAATAAAACAAAAAGTTGACTGCTTCTATAAAAATTATGCCTGAAGGAAAACCTGCCTAAATTGTACATACTATCATCAAAATGCTTATAAACAAGCTTTTGTGTGTCAACTTTCTCACTTTTTTAAGTACAAGTTGAGCATCCCTAATCTGAAAATCCAAAATTCAAAATGCTCCAAAATCTGAAACTTTCTGAGCACCAACATAACATCACAAGTGGGAAATTCCACAACTGAAACCTCTGTTTTCTGATGGTTCAATGTATACAAACTTTGTTTTATACATAAAATTATTACCAATCTTGTATAAAATTTACTTCAGGCTACATGTGTAAGGTGTATATGAAACATAAATGAACTTCATGTTTAGACTTGGGTCCCATCCCCAAGATATCCCATTAAGTATAGGAAAATATTTCCAAATTTGAAAAAATACTAAGTCCAAAACACTTCTGGTCCCAAGCATTTCAGATAAGGGAAAGTCAATTTATACAGATTTCTCTTCTATGTCTCACATTTTTTTTCACTCTTAAGGTACTCTCATTTACTTCTACTCATGAACAAACATGTATTTTCCCATTTACTTCACAAGTTTAAAAGTTCTATCAATTCATATGTGACCAGCAATGTGCCATGTACCTCAAAACAGGTCCTAATGACTGCTTTTTAATTGCTGGAGTTCTGTTCTTAAGTGGAACAGTGTAGGGGAAAAGAATCCTACCATGGACTGACACAGGCACTAGGAGCATTGCTGGACTGGGCAGAAGAGCTGCTGAAGAGCACACAAAGTCTCTGGTGGTTAATGGGATTCAGACAGTCTACCTAAAAAAGAAGGAATGGATGGATGAGCAAGCGACTGCAACCACATTCAACTCCAATGCACCAAACACACTCTACTGTATTTGTAAAACCTCCAATTACTGCTGTAGGGGCTCTGGTCAAGATTTAAAACTATAGGAAACTAAATGTAAGGAAGAAGGGCAGGTAGTTTTTGAGAAAAGACAACCCAAAAAGTTTAAATTAAACTTAAAAATACAAAATGATGTCTATATAGTTTGTTTTCTTAACTTATTCTTCATTTTTACAAAATTGCAATAAATTATTTTGGAAGAAAAATTAAATACAACCATATTTAACAGTCTGAACTGAGGGTTGAACATCAATCTGAGACACCCAGAAATCTAAATTCTAAGGAGATAAAGTAACACCAGCTATCTGTTAAAATTCAAGTAGTATAGAAGCATATGAAGAAGTTCAGGAAATACACAAAACCACTCCTCCTATGATTCCACTAAACCTCCCAAGCTGAGCAATTCGACTCTGTGGTTTTCAAGTATCTATTCTTTTTGCTAGTTCACATACCCTATCCCACATACACACATCACTTCCTACCTAAGTACACACAAGTTTTGTTTTTATAAATATGAAATAATACAACACATATTAAAGCACAACTTGCTTTTTAACACTTCAAATATAGCATGGGTTTTATCTAAGTCATTAAATGACTTGAGATCCTGCTCATCCTTTAACTGCTTCAATAAACATCTTTGTACATATATTCCTATAAAAGGCAAGCATCCTTATATAAGCATACTTAATTATTTCTGCAGGAATAGATTATCAAAAGTTGGAGTCCTGGGTCAAAGGTATATACATGTATGTGTAAACTAATACTTTCCTATCACTTTCTATAAATTTGTATAAGTTTATACAAATATACAAATACATACATTTTATAAACTTAAGTAACATTAATGAAAGGTGTTTTTCCACGCCATCATTAACATGGGTCTTTTATCACTTTCCTTTTTGCCAATCTCACAAATAAAAAGTTATTTAGCAACACTATTATTTAGCACTTCCTTGACTACTACAGAAGTTGGACATTTTTTATTTTATTAAACAACTGCATTTCCTCATCTAGCAATGGATTTGTTCATTAGCTTTATTGCTACCATTATCAATAATCCATCTATAAACTTCCTTAATTTGCCCTCAATTTATGCCTAAAAAGAAAAAGGTCACTGTCTTAGTTAAATAACAAAGTAAAATGTTTTATGACTTAAAAAAAAAAAACTACCGTTTTTTAAAAAACACATCTATTTCCTTCTAACTTTTTTTAAAAACACATCCATTTGCTGCAATAAGCTTCCATCTCTGACTCCCTGACACAAGGTTCAAGGATTATAATACCACATCCAAGTCATGTTGTCAGAAATTTTAAGCAGCTCCACATTTCCCCTTACTTCAGGGATCTTCCTAGCTTACTGTAAGCTCATCTTAAAGCCCTGAAACCCTGATTCATTACAATTCTGCTTCATACATATTAAATCAACACAGAAGCCAGCAGACTCAAGACAAAAACAAAAACAGCATACAAGAAGTATTTCACAAATCTGCATGCAGTTTGCCAAACTGATTTTTTTAGCCTGTCTTAGAGGAGTCTTTCAACAAATCTAAACTTACACGAGCATCAAAAAGCAGTCTGGCTCACCTTTGCTGACCACAGAGCATCACTCTGAATAAGCCCTCTCTCTTCGTCACCCTCGTTTTTGCTTCCTGATTTGCCACTTGAAGTGCTTGATGCATCCTTTGAATGAGCAAAAGGGTCTGAATTTTTTGGCTGAATTCTTCCTCCTCTGGCTCGATAATCGGCCAGCATTCTACCCAAGCTCTGGCTATCGCCCAGATGCTCAGCAATTCTAGTGCTCACTAGCTCATGTGAGGGTAAGACTTGAATAGACTTGGCCTGAATACTTCCATTCATGCCCTGAAGTCCAGAGAGATCCCTGAGCAGCTGTTTCTTCCTCCTGTTCTCCAATTCTTTGAATTCTTTATTGAGGAGAGGAGACCAGTAAACCTGCTCTGCAAAATAATCTCGGGTAGAGCATCTCATCCCCTTTTCAGTTAAAAGGAAGGGTTCTCGGAATGTGATTACTGGGGAGATACAGAGGATCACATCTTTTAATTCCTGCTTAAAGGCCAAAGAATAAGTCTTTCGTTTATCTTCAGAGGAGGTGACTTCCTCAGTAACATATAATCCAGTGTCATCCTGCAGAGGGTCTCTAAAAGCTCTCATCTGGCTTTTGGGATCCTGCAGTACATCTGTTTGCTGCAAAGTCTCTGGCTGCTCACTGCCTAATGCATCTTGTTGGTCATCCACAGGAAGTGGCAACAATGATTCCGGTACAGGTGGAAAGAAAGCACAAGGGAGACCCACCGGGCAAGCTGTTGTGGTATGTTCTTGATGCTTCAAAGAGGCAATAGCCTGGGGCACATTTTTATTTTCCTGCTCACCCTTCTCAAACACAATCCTCGATTCCAGCAGACTGCTATCATCACAGGGCAGAGACTCAGGAGGGATGTCAGGATCCCAGGGGAGGGACCCTCCACTGTACTGCTCTTGTGCAGCCCCCTCATGCCCTCGTCCCTCAATCAGGGAATGGAATGAAGGGTTTTGCATTAAGGTGGGAGGCATAGCAAATTCATCCATGAGGAAGGAAATTTCTAATTGAGAATGATAAGCAACACAGATCATAAATATTAGGATCTCCTTAACTCGAGCCAGCTCATAATCAGAGCCTCCTCTAAGCTTGATTGTACAGCCTAGGTGCTGTGGACAGCCTTCAAAAAACATCAGCGTCTTGGTTTGTTCTACAAATAATAACAAACAAAAAGTTAAGATGGTGGAGGTGGCAATCCAGAAGTCCATACAGAATTAATTCACTCTCTTAACATCTATAAAAGAAAAACTTTTACATGATTAAGATCACAGTTGCCTATCCTCACTTATCCACTATTAATAGATATTTCCTACTAATTAAACATTGTAGTACTGATAAGTCAACTCCTTTCCTCAGGTCAATCTATGCCAAAGATCACTCACCATTAGGCAACTGAAATATCTGCATATAAAATTTGTGACAAGTGCCCAGGTGTGGTTTCGTAAGAAGCTGGTCCATTGACATCACTAAATCACCTTGGGTCATACGACTGATCCGTTCCAAAACTTGCTACAAAACAAAAAAATATTATATTACAAAACTAGAGAAAAATAAAAATCTTGTAAATTTAATCTGGAAATGTAATGAAAAACTTAAAAAACATTCACAATAAATAATTTTTATTTTAATAAATTTTAATATAAAATTTTTAATAAATATATGATGATTTTTTAATTCTGGATTCTTCTACACTTAGTTGCTGAGTAATCAATATGCACCCACTGAAACCTAACTCATATTAATAACATTATCAAAATGCATTTAAGCATCATGGATTATCACAGGTTACTGTGGGGAGAGAAAAAAAAAAACTTCCTAGAATTGGCCTTTATTCTGCAGAGGGTAAACTTTAAAAAGGAGACAACACTTTCTGCTCGAGCAATTTTTCAACAAAAACGAAGGATCAACAAATACCTACTGATTAACCAATGTCCATTTCAGTTTTGGTCTTGTAGACACGAATAACAAGCATTACATAAAATTACATGTTCTTCCAGTCTAAGATTCTCAATTTTAAATAATGAAATAGGTGCCATATCTTCTGTCCCACTTTCAATACAGATGGTAAAGCATATGGTAAAGCAAAGAAAAAAAGATTCGTGTATACCTACCATACATGCATATAAATTTAAAAGCTGTGATTAAAAAAATAATAAAAGAAAAACACTCACTGATTTTACATTAATGACCAAAGTAATGCCATGTTCCAATAACATGTCCTGGGCGATCCGAGAAACCGTTTTCTCAACTAGAACCAAGGTGGGTCGAACATCAACTATGCGCTGAACATAATTCTTCAAGAATTCCCTTTCCTAAGTAAGATAAATCAGAAATATTACACCTGGTAAAATTCAATATCTGGACATATTATCAAGACAGTTTGACTATTATTATCAATCTTAGCCTAAATTTTCTTCATCCACAAATAAGTCTGTAAGCAAATTAATTCAAACACAGTAAGAATCTCATTCATCATTCTAAACTTGATTATGCTGACAGGAGTTTAAGGAGAAATTCCATTCTCCAACTAACTTTCCTTGAAAGATTTCCAATTCTTAATTTAAAAGCCAAGAATCCAATTAGCTAGTTCAGAGGCTAAAAAAAACAAGAACAACAAGAAACGTAACCTGACAACTCCCAAAATAAAAGTAATTCCTAAGTTGTTGGTTTTTGTTTCTTTTTTTTTAAAGAGACAGGGTCTCATTCTGTCACCCAGGCTGGACTGCAGAGGTGCTGTCATAGCTCACTGTGACCTCAAAGTGCTGGGCTCAAGCACTCCTCCTGCTTCACTCTTCTAGGACTACAGGCACATGTCACCATGCCTGGCTAATTTTTTCTTTTTTATTTTTTGTAGAGACAGGGTCTCACTATGTTCCCCAGGCTGGTCTTGAACTCCTGGCCTCAAGCAATCCTCCCGCCTTCAGCTCCCAGAATGTAATCACAAGTGTCAGCCACTGTGCCCAGCCCTAAGTGGTTTTAACATGTTTATGAATTCTCTCCTCTACAATCTGAAACCAACATGAGTTATCTCTTTTTCTGGATATCTGAATAAATAACTCTAACCGATGCTATTTCACCTACTTCCTAATTTCCCAACAGATCATATAATACCTAGAACAGCTACAGTTAAAGATCTCAAACATAATGCTAATATAATTTTATCACAAAGGTTTAATTTCAAAAGAAATGAATATTATAAATAACAACCAGAGTGGAAACAATACAATTCATTAATTGCTTCATAATATTTCTGGGCTCCAGATAGGAGACAACTGAAGACGAGCATGTTTGGCACTCCTACTCCATGTGCCCAAAGTGTTTTCTGAGCAAGACTATATTAATATCCCTTACCACCCACAATGGATGAGCCTACTCACTGCAATAAACTTGCCCTGTTATGATGTATATTGCTTCTTGCCTTTGTTTTACTATTTCTTTTCAAATTCTCCCATTATTAACAACATGGATTTTTTCCTAAATGTATTAATTTCTTACTGTATTTACTAAACTGTAATTTAACAGCACTTAAAATAATTTTATTTGTGCAGCTCTAATAAAGTATAATCAGAATAAGTTGATTTCTTTTTTAAAGTTTCTGCCTGTGGTACAAAGATGGCAAATAACTTTCCTTCCAGTTCCAACTCCAGTCAGCTATCATGACTACTGATGAAACAACATGTCAAAAAGGAGGCCTGGTCCAAGCTCAGCAAGGGAAGAGTATCAGGAGGTAGGCCATAGGCACAGCGGTGGGGAACCAAGAGATCTAGCAGGCCCAGCCTTGTAAGGAGAGTACAAAGTCACTGGCTGATTATCTCCTTGCCCTTTGTTTCTCATCCTCCTTTTTCTGACTATCTACCTTTCAGCTTCTTCTCTGATTAGCTATTCCACACTGGGTAGACAAAAGACAAAAACAGAAAAAAACTCAAATGAGCTGGAATTTTCCATCAATTCAGAAAAAGCTCAAATCAGCTGATAATTTCTATAAATTCAAACTAGGAAGTTTAACTGGGCAGGAGTTAAAGGTATAATAAAAACTATGTTTGAAAGCTTTGATGAACAAGATGCTTTATGTTATGTGAGTTAAACCATGTTTCCTAAGTACACATCTGCCCAGAGCATATCTCTCTAACAAAAAAGCTTTAGTCAGTTAACCTGACTATAAAAATAAAGTAATAATAATGTGAATAAATTTAACTATAACTTTTTTAAATAAACACCTATAGGTTTCATCAATTCTAAGACATACAATTTTATGAATTTTAACATCTCTGCAACCAGGATGCATCTCAGTCAAGGCAATCCTTATCTGATCATGTGAAAGTCTTCTGCTGACAATCTTCTGTGGAAATTAACAAAACCTCCGGCATCAAATTATATTAGGTTCCCTGAACAACAATTATTGTGTTTCCCTTTATTCCTTTAGAGTTATCTACTAAACTGTCTAGTCAAAACTCATCGTTTTTACTGATAGCACAGCCGAATTCCAAAGAGAAAAGAGCCCCAGGTAACAGAGTTCTTAAGCAACACAGCAGAATTTTATAAACACTGTGCCTTTTACTACAACTCAGTTTCTCTTATCGTTATCTATGAAATCAGTAGAAAAGTGATGGGTCCTACCACTCTTAAACAAATGTAATTACCTCGAATTTTCAAGTAATGCTTTCCCTAAGTGTTTCTGGAACCCAGTGTAAGTGTTTCCACTATAATATAATATACACATTCCTAAAAAGCTTCCATTCTGAATGACCACAAAGTAAAATTAACAGCATTTATGGAAGAAAAGGAGTTGGCACAGAAAACTTTAAAACCTATGAAGGTATAAAGTTTAAAACCAACTTTGTACCTTCAGCACTAACAAAAATAATAACTGGTACTTTAAGAGGAATCATGGACAGCCCAGGCAGAGAGCTTAGTATGGCATGAGGCTGCCTCAAGTGAAATTAAATGCACAAAAACTATTGCAACGCTACAACTGGAAATGGAGCTCTGAGCAGTAACGTTACCAAGAACCACGCAGGGATGTGGGTGTCCCTCCCTGGGGAGAGAGCCCTGCAAGCAAAAGCTGACTTTTACTTTCTTAAAATAGAATTTAAAAGGCTTCTGCCTGTGTAGCAGCTGAGCTGAGGCTGTTTTCTGACTGAGGGTTATAACCTACTGCAGCTATTCTGGGCCTCCCTGCTAAGAAAAAAACCACTTAGAAACCAAGACAATTTCCATCGGATATTATTCTATTTGCCAACTACATATAAGCTAATTGGTGTTTTAGAAACGTGTTTTAGTAGCACAGACTGTATTACAAACCAGAGATTCCATTAGAAATCTGGTAAGTTAGAGAAATACTCACAGTAAATCAATGGATTAAGTGGGAAAGGGAAACTAGTATTTGGATTTTAACCTTTTCTTCCTTATATTCTTGAACAGTCACCTTACCTTTAACACTTGAAACTTTAAAAATAATGAGTGACAGAGGTTTTGGTAAGCTATCAAGTTTTCCTATCCAACTTAATCAGCTAGAATTAAGTCAAAATCAATAAGAATTTACAAGCATGATGGTACACATACATCCCTCCAAATTATTACTTTCAGTAATAAATTCTTACCTGAAGCACAATAGGATCAATGCAAGTAAATTTAGTTTCTTCTCTGTAGAGATACTCAATGGAACACTTCAACAGAAGAATTTTGGGGTTTTTAATACAAGAATTCATCTACAAAAAAAAATGAACAGTTTGTTAAAACTTTTAAAGGTTTGCATTTTACAGCTCTCCTTTAATTATAACTTTAAATCTAATAATGCTTATAATTCTTACTAACTTATTGTATTTCAGCATTAGTATATTCTCATTTAGTTCTTATATGGTATTAAATTTTTTCAAAGCAAATAATTTGTTCAGAACAATGCAAAATTCTTCAAAAATTGGCTTTGCTCTCTTAATGTTAATCTTCTATACTCTGAACTTTTTTTTATTTTTTTACTTCTGATGTTGTAAGAAGAGATGTCATGCCCTGAGTGTGCACAGAGGGAACAGTAGTTAATGACAGGTTACTTCACAAACTCCAATAAGCAACTTTAAAAGCATATTTTAGTTTTTCTAAAATTCAAGAGGGGCAGAAGAGAGAGAAAAGAATAAAAATGCCTCCTGAACATATTTCTAATAGAATAAATTTCCAAACAAGGTGGCAAGTTGAAATTAGTAACATGAAGCTTAAAAAGAAAATCTGAAAGCATCTCCAGAAGCAGAGACTCAAATAATATACCCTAACCATGTGCTTAAAGCCACAGACAGAATAGCCTAAATCCTGCAACTGAGGTTTCAGGCTGACCAAATTTATAGACCCCAAACTGGCAAACAGTTCTGAAAACAGTGACTCACTAGCTGGGGAACTCAATTCAGGATTCTTTTAACAACTACAAACCAAAGACTATGTCTAATCAGTGAGGCAAGACAGTCATTCATGCATATGTTTCCACCACACTCACATACAAATTTTCTTCACTTTCTGAGAAGGGCACAACATATTTACCTCTTAATTCAACAAATATCATTTAATTTGATTTAAAGTTCTCCTTTAAAGGGTAATGTGTGGTTTTAGTAAGACTCTCTGTGGAAATACTGACTGATGTGGGATTAATGTGATAAAATATTATTGAAGCCAAGCATATTTTTATTTATCTATGGTCACTAATAATTTTCAGGAATCTTAATGCCTTAGAAAAAATGTATTAGGCTCAACTTAGAAAAAAGTGAAACTACAGTTCACCCATCTGGTTGCTCAGGCTAGAAATCTGCCTCAGCGCTCGCTGTAACAAAATCAGTATCCCCAGAGGTGGGGCCAGGGTATCTCTGTTTTTAATGTTTCCCTTGGTGATTCTGAAGCACAGCAAGGTTTGAGAACACTGCTATAGATCAACGGTATGTCAAAATGCAAGGACCAACAAATGATGTTGGAAACACCTACAGTGCCTACTTTTTTTTTTTTTTTTTGAGATGGAGTCTCACTCTGTTACCAGGCTGGAGTACAGTGGCACAATCTCGGCTCACTGCAACCTCCGCCTTCTGGATCCAAGCAATTCTGCCTCAGCCTCCCAAGTAACTGGGACTACAGGTGCATGCTACCATGCCAGCTAATTTTTGTATTTTTAGTAGAGACGGGGTTTCAACATATTGGCCAAGCTGGTCTCAAACTCCTGACTTCGTGATCCGCCTGCCTCAGCCTCCCAAAGTGCTGGGATTACAGACGTGAGCCACTGTGCTCAGCCTAGTGCCTACTTTAAATACAGTACCACCACTTCCCTAACATCCATATACTCCCATTGTCCTTAACCTACTGAACGAGAATTTCTAGGGGTTAGGCTTGGAACAGACATTTTTAACAAGGTCCACAGGTGATCTCAATGTATGTACACTACACTTTCAGAATCAAAAGACTTCAGAATTAAGTTCAAGACCCATAATCTGATACAAAGCCCTTGCCTGCTTCCTCCAACTTCATCTGCATTGCCCATATTACACCTTAGGAGCTCAGAGTTGCCTTAATGCCCCAGGTTATCTCACCCCATTCCTTTGTGCTAGTGCTACAAAGCTATAAGGTGAGAAGGATAACAGAAGAAAACTGACAGTTTTATAACTTAGCCCTAAAAGAGATATCAGTTTTAGAATGCTAAGCCTCTGGAAGGACTCCAGCCTATTAGAGAAACCCTGTCTCCCTAAGACATGGCAGGGTCAGGAGATAAATAATGCTAGTACTGTATCATTCTGTTGATCTAGAAGCCTGATCCTCCCCCTTCCTCCTTCTGTCTGGTGAATTCCCATTATTCAAATTCCAATCCATTCATCCTCAGCTCTGGGAAACCTTTCCTGAACCTCCCAAATTTCATCCCTACGGCAGACACAGCTGCCTTTCATTGTCCATTTTTCATTTCTTCCATGACTAAGGTACCCCAGCTTGTTAGCTTAGCACACAGCCATGGTTTGCTGAACTTCACTACTGAACTGAATCACATTACCTTTTTATGTGCAATGTTCTTGGTGCAAACAAAGCCATTGACAACCACAGAATCAAACTTCTTTCCACCTGGGATCTAATGCAGCAATTAAGAAAACAATAAAATTCAATGATAACATGCTTAGAATCTAGTCAGATGTATACTATTATTCCTTTCCTTTTTTAACTATTATGTAATCAAATAAAAACAAAAAGTTTCAGAAAATAACTCTTCCTTTCAACCAATGTTCAATGGCATCTCTGCATGACTGTTTTCCCATCCCCTGCTCTCTAATGTACTATAACTAGGACTCTAAAGTACTCACTGACTGAATAAACTGGTGCCATGTGGCAGTTAACCACTACTATTTAAGTTAAATATCATAGGGAATAAGGACACACAGGACTCCATTACTATCTAAATCAGGGGTGTCCAATCTTTTGACTTCCCTGCGCCTCATTGGAGGAAGAATTGTATTAGGCCACATAAAATACACTAACATTAGGAGATGAGGTTTTTTTTTTAATCCCAAAAAAATTCATAATGTTTTAAGAGAGTTTATGAACTGGTTTTGGACCACATTCAAAGCAGCCTTGGGCGCCACAGGCAGCCCACAGGCCACGAGTTGGACAAGCTTGATCTAAATAAGGCAAATACCCACTGCTTTTCGTCAGAACAGTGATTATAATCTGTGAGAATAGGCTTTCTCATAACTGACGTGTCAAGAAGAGGAAGCAAGAAAGGAAGAATCTGTATTTGTTTGGGTTCCCAATTCATCTCCCATATAAGGCATCCTTTCCATTCACCTCTCACTTCTTATGCTTGGCTTCCATGACTTCTGAGTGCACTGCTAACAAAGCAGACACCAAAACCTCCTACTCCTCACCTAGCAGCCCTCAGGGTAATGACTTTTTTTAGATTACCATGAAGAGAAAAATTACAATCAGTCCTGCTTCATCAGTTCCTAGCATTAGTAAAACATCAGCTAATCTTACTTTTTTGATGTGGACAAACTGACGGATATCCATGTCATCATCCTGGTTCTTCACATCAGGTCGGACTGTCTGAACAACTTGGCAGACCAATGACACGATGATATCCCTCCAAGAGGATGACAGTGAGTCACTATGGAGCAACTGCTGGAGTAGTGCCATCATGTGGTTATGATTAGCTGAACTACAAAAATATAAGAAAGAAGTTTGCATAGTTAATACTGCCAGAGACAGTAATTCTGATCATAAAACGAGCAATCTACAAAGAAATAAACATTTCAATTATGGCTCACAGTAAGATTTTTCTAGATCAATTTCATTCTTTCATTATATTTGTACCTTAAGGATTTTGCATATAAATGAAATCTGAATATCTTCAACCAAGAAATCCCCTGTAATTGACTGAAATGCAACTTTAACATGTACAATGGAGACAGACAGGCACAGTTTGGGGCTCTTGGTTTTTGTTTGTTTTTCTGAGATGAAGTCTTGCTCTGTCACCTAGGCTGGAATGCCGTGGCACAATCTCAGCTCACTGCAACCTCTGCCTCTTGGGTTCAAGCAATTCTCCTGCCTCAGCCTCCCAAGTAGCTGGAATTACAGGTGCACATCACCATGCCTGGCTAATATTTGTATTTTTAGTAGAGAGAGTTTCACCACATTGGCCAGGTTGGTCTCGAACTCCTAAACTTGTGATCCTCCCACCTTGGCCTCCCAAAGTGCTGGGATTACAGGCGTGGGCCACTGCATTGGCCAGGGCTCTTGGTTTTATAAGGAATTTACTCACAAGTCAAAATAGGCTTTATTTCCTAAGTAATCTTAAGTATTTTTCACTTTATAAGGAAAAAGAAAAAAGACCTCCCTTTTTAAGAGGAATGATGCATCATGCTTATCAAGTCATTGAAGATAATAAACATGAAAATTAAAATTAAAAATTTCATTGCCTTACAGCAGCCTCTCCATGGCTTGTTTCTCCCCATTCTCCTCCCTCAGGAGCTCCAGGTTGTTATGATGCCAACCCAAAGGTGTGAAAGGCAGCTCTTTGGACTTTTCCTCTACTCGACGATTAAATAAGGATTCTAAGTACAATGTAAAATAAGAAGGTATTACATCATTGTCATATTTTATACCATCTACTCATGTATTTAGAAATTTCTCTTTATAAATGTTTTAAGTTAGCCAACATAAATTATTGCTGTAAAAAGGCAAGAACACGCAATAAACATATAAATAAAATACATAAGAAAATACATAAATACACTAAAAATACAGAAATGCAAAAAATAAAAACAGCAGTAACTGGCAACAGCCAAAATCAGAAACAGAACTGTGAAAATCAAATGTACACAACTAAGACTCTCAAGACAATGATTATAAGCACAATAATTATTTGCTGAAAAGCAAATAAAATGAAACTTTTGCTTCTCCTTTTATTTAATTTTTTAAAAGGAAGGTGTTAATTTTCCCTTTAAAATCACAAACTGGGCCCAGCACGGTGGCTTACGCCTATAATCCCAGCACTCTGGGAGGCTGAGGTCGGCAGATCACCTGAGGTCAAGAGTTTGAGACCAGTCTGGCCAACATGGCGAAACCCCCATCTCTACTAAAAACACAAAAATTAGCTGGGCGTGGTAGCACACACCTGTAATCCCAGCTATAAGGGAAGCTTAGGCAGGAGAATCGCTTGAACCTGAGAGGCAGAGGTTGCAGTGAGCCGAGAATGCGCCGCTGCACTCCGGCTTTGAGACGCCATCTCAAAAAAAAAAAAAAATCACGAACTGAAAACTGCATTCAATAGAACTCTGAATGCTGGCAGAAGAACACATGATAGCGTGGGTGATGAATTTTCAAAAAAGAAGCTCAGCTCAGACATCCCAAAACAACAGATGACAGTGTAGAAAGTCTATTATTCAGACAATCCTCAATAGTGTTTCTCTTTCAATATTGGCACAGAGGTTTTCAAACAAAATTTTAGCAAGACAGACTCAAAAAAATAAATATTAAAACATAAATAGCATTTATGTAGAATTTTTGAAAATCTTTAAAAAGGATGAATGAAAATGAATCAAAACAAAAAATTAATAATAAATGCTTAACAAAAAAAAAGACGTTCACTAAATAACTTTTGAATAATGTGACCAAGTAAGTGGAAAGAAAAGAAGTGGGAAATGCTTACAAAAATTCTCTAACCTGTCCCCTCTCAAAAGCAAAACAAACAAAAAAACTTCCACCAAACAGCCAACCAGATAACACAGTAAAGTGTATGTCCATGACATGTGAAATACAAGAACTGCCCATTTCAATTACATAAAGGGCCACTCTAAACTTCAAGCCGAACCAGATGCTTGGAGGTGAATTTAAAGCACTGCCAAGCTATCAGATAAGCTGCAGTGGCCTCCTTATACACGCCTGCCCTGCCTTCTCTCTTTGATCTGAAACCCTGGGAGCCAAGAAGGAAGGGAACTTTTCTCCCATTATCTGAGGCCTAACCAGCAGAGAATTGTGGACCAATTAAGAATGTCTTTACTCTAGGAAGCTAAGCTAAGTAGGGAAGGAATAAGAGAAGGCTAATACTTTCCTATTCTCCTTTTGTGTCCAAAAGAAATTTATCAGCAGAGTTAGTTCTTTATCCTCTACTGCCTGCTTCTCTTCCTCACTCCACAAGGCAAGCAGCATCCGTAACTGGATGAGATCTGCCTGGGGGCTTTTTGACAAATTTGACAATCCTTGATGATAAGGTATATCAATACTTAATATTATATTCACAATACAGGAAAGTGTAAACTAGGTCTTTCAAAGAATAAAGTTCGAATTCTACTTAAAAGTTTTTAAACAATTACTTTTCACATAAGAGATCACCTTTTCGCAAACCAAGTCCAAGTTTACATCCTTGGTTCTCAACATTCTCAATCATTCTCAAATCATTATACATATTAAAAACTGTGTTTCCATGATACTACCATAATCAAATATATTTTCAGCACTTTATCTGTGCCAATCAACGTGCTAAGCCCTAACTATATCCTCATGAACAAAAAGACACCATTCCATATACAGCTTTTTACAAAATTACCTTTGATGAAAGCGTCACTTATTGAGAGCTGTTGTCCTCCAGTGTCAGAAATCAAATACTCTGCATACCAGGGAGACAACAGAGAGGAGGAAGGAAAGGAGAGACATATGACTATAATCTGTCAGCATAATTATATACAGAATACACCCACACACAAAACATTACTCACACTAAACCCATCACTGCCTGGGAAATTCAAGAAAGCTTTAGGTCAAAATGCCTTTTTATGCTTGTTCTACACACTTCATACTAAACGTAAGCAGACTTGCATTAATAACGCAATAGAGCAATGAAACAATTCTCCTTAATTCAAATGTCAGTTACAGAAACGTTCTTCTCTTACCAAAACCAACCAGTTTATGAAAATTCAGATCTTCAGATACTTGTATGACTATCATAAAAGATGACAGTTTTTTTCATGGATAACTTGAAGATTTAACAAATAATCACTTTGCCTATGCACAAAGGAGTTTGTAGAGAACCCACCTGATAAAACAATATTAACTTTTTAAAAATTTCAGAATATAAGCTATAAAACAAATTAATACAAAAGTGACATTGGCAGGAATAAAGATAAAACTCATCAGTATTTGTATTAGTTCCAAATGTTTTTGTTTTTCAAAACTTCTACCAAATACTGCCAAATTTTTGCTAGGTATAAACTGAACACACTCTGAATGCTTTTATTATATTAAATATTTTTCTTACAAGTGAAACTTCCTCTTTACTTCCCCATGAACTTTCTCTAGGTCTGTGACCAAGCATAGGTCAAAGGGGTTCTTTCCACTATGCAAATTAAAACACAATGCATGTTAACTCCTTTAAAGGTAAAGGTTCTCCACAAAATTTTCTCCAAGTTCATTTATAAACAACTGGCTTTAAAGGTTACTATGCTTATAAGCCAATATGCTCAACCTTCCAACCAGGAAATAAAGAAAATATTTTATTTAGAAAGTTCAAGGGCACCATGCCGAATACAATAAAATCAAGTACGTGGGCAAGATAGATGTTATACTTTATTTCTACTCTTCCCTCACAGAAGTGAGTAACACCAAATCCTGTTAGTTCAATTAATGGATTGTTCTTTACCAGCCTTCTCACACTAAAGCTTAATCATATCTATATGAGACTCCAGAAATGGTGGATTTTCCCCATTTAGTTATGAAAAAAATTCAAACCTACAGAAAATGCTATATACCATCCACCTGAGTTCAACAATTGTTAAGGATCTGCCATATATGTATATGTTTTTTCACCCCCAATCATTCAAAATTACACACATCATGACACGTTACCAATAGCACATCAGCACAACTCTCATAAAAATAAGAGTATTCTTCTCTATAGCCACAATATTATTTACATATTTGAGAAAATTCACAATGTCTTAATAGCACAGAATTGGCCCGTACTCAAATTTATCCAACTGTCCCCAAAATGTTTTTAATCAACAACAAATCTCAAGCCTCGATGCAATAAAGTTCACACATGGCATTTGGTTCCTGTATCTCTTCATTCTCTTCTAATCTAGAACAGACCTCCTATCTTTTTTCCTTTTCATAAAATGAATTTTAAAAGAACCCAGATCAAATGTTCTGTGGAATGTCCCACATTCTGAGTATAGTCAATTGTTTTCTCATGGTGTTTTTAACTTGCTCCTCTATCCCATGTTTTCCTATACATGGAAAACTACATCTAGAGGTTTGTGGAAGCCATGATTTTCACCGTCTTCTCTAGGTTCTACTTGCTAACTTTCCAAGAATAGTTCAGAATCCTGCTTGAAACACACAATACAATATATTTTAATCGTACAACTCTCCAAGACCAACAATGAAAAATTAATCAAGCCAGTTTTATGAGCTTTTGAAAATAGGGTTTTCTCACCTAAGATAGAAAGCATAAGCAGTTTTTTTTAAAGCACAAATATTCCAACCAATTTTATAAATCCATTTTTCCTCAGCCTTAAACAATATAGGACAATCCATGAGAAAATATTTAATAAGTAATCCATAAGAAAATATTTAATAAGTACTACCTGCAATTTCAGTGTAAAGATAAAAACCATTCCCATTTGTATTTATATAAATGGAATGAAAACCAGAAGCAGAAGAATTATATTATTCTTTCACATAACTACCAGTCTCTCTGGAAATCTCTATTTTCTGGTAATCCATGTTCATCTTGACTACAACACTGAGCAAACTATGACATTTCAACTTCACAAGAAAAAGTGTAAAAATAATAACTCTTGTTAGTATGCTATAAACTAAATAAGGAGGAACTATGAAAGCCAGCTACATTTATTAAGAGATTTATAAAGTCTTCAAAGTATAAGGCTGCAAATGACCTAAGAGTTCAATTTAATAATTATCTTCTTCCTAATGCTAGAACCACCTCTATAATATTCTCAGTGAGTAGGCTAAAGGATTATAATTTCTTTTTAATTCTAGATCTAGATTTTTTATTTCACAGATTTAGAATTCAAAGAAAACTTAGAAGTCCACAAGTCTATGTAACTCATCACCTGATGTGGGCATCAGTCCTCAATAACCATGACAGGTGGACATCAGACAAAACCTGGACACTTCCCAAGCACAGTGGCAAAAGTTGACTACTCCTAACTACTGAATCTAGTTTTTCCTTCAGCCATATGCAAAATAAATTTAATTTCTTTCAGCTACTCTTCAGATACCTAAAGGCAACACCAAGCCTTCTTTTCTCCATTTTAAATCGTCCAACTTTCCTTAGCATGGTTTTCAGATGTCTTAGGATCCTGGCAACCCAGTTCTATTATAAATCAGAACTGAACACAAAACTTTAAATTGGGTCCTCATTCTAGACATTATATGGCCACTAATGAAATCTATGATTGCCCTGGGGGTTGTGGGGGGAGGGAGGTGGCACATCACACTATTAAATTCGCAAATTAACTAAAATTTAGATAGATCTTTATCACACTAATTAAGAGTGGCTTTCTTCAAAGTACTAATAGTAAATGTTTTAAGCCTAAGCACATTATTTTATGTTTAACTATGTTAACTTTCACCTTGTTAGTCTCAATTTATTGCCTGAGAAAATAAAGATCTTTAAATGTCAATTCTGCTATCCAACACACTAGCTATTCTCTCCAGATTTTAATTATTTGTGGATCTAAAAAACTTTAAAAGTGCTGACCAAAAAAAAGTGGTGAACTTAATATTGTCAAATCCCTATAACATAACCTAGAAGCATCCCCTTCCTGCTGACATCAAGTTATTAGTTATCCTTTCAATATTTTGTTAAGCAAGCTACAGATACATGTGTTAATACTAGTAGTGGTATCATAAGTTCTTATATTCACCAAACACACTACACTCTGTGTTTTTCATATTGAAAGCTCATATTAAGTAGAAGGGTGGTTACCAGAGGTGGAGGGAGTGAAGGGAATGGGGAGATGCTGGTCAAAAGGTAAAAAGCTTCATTCAGACAGGGGGAATAAGTTTTTGAGACATACTGCACACCATGATGACTACAGTTCATAGTGTATTGTATATTTCAAAATTGCTAAGAGTAAATTTCAAAGGTTCTCATCACTAAGAATAATAAGGATTTTTTTTCTGAGATAAAGTCTCACTCTGTCACCCAGACTGGACTGCAGTGACAAAATCACAGCTCACTGCAGCCTCAACCTGCTGAGCTCAAACAATTTTCCCACCTCAGCTTCCCAAATAGCTGGGACCACAGGAGCACACCACCACATCTGGATAATTTTTTTGCATTTTTTGTACAGATGGGGTTTTGCCACATTGCCCAAACTGGTCTCAAACTCCTAGACTCAAGCAATCCACCTGCCTCAGCCACCCGAAGCGCTAGAATTATAAGTGTGAGCCACTGCGTCTGCCCCAACAAAAAGGATTTGAAATGATGAACATGTTCATTAGTTTGGTTTAATAAACATATCCATCATTTCAAATCCTTATTTATTCCTTAATCATTCCATATTTTATACATACATTGTAACATCTTTTTATATCCCATAAATATACACAATTATAATTCGTCAATTTATGATTTAAAAGTAAAGCTCAGACTCTAAAGCCTATGCTTTAAACAAATGACCACTGCCTTTGCCTCTTTTAACATACTTGTCCTCTTTGTCTACAAAGCTATTAAGAGATCATTAAATGTCTTACTAACATCAACAAAGACAGCATCTATCATAGTCTTCTGATTTATCAATCTCGTATCACCATAAAAAAAGGAAATGGGATTGTTTTGGAATGACTTATTTTGGTTAACCAATGCTGGTACCTAATCACCACCAACCCCTTTTCTAAATACCACAGTACATTCTGTTCACTACACTTCTCTACATTTTGTCAGCTTCCAATGTCACATCAAGAACCCGCCTTTTTCAAAAAAACATTAATGCATCTATCACTATAGTCATCTGGACTCTCTACAACTCTTCGAAACTCTTCAAAGATAACAAACTCTGGCTCCATGATCCACATCCAAAGTCTTTCAATAACCTGGCATATAGTTTGCCTAAACCTAGCAATAGACTTACTTTAAAAATTCACTAATTCTCTAACCTCTTCATTATCCTGGACTTCACTTTCCTCTTAACCATGTATATTCTTTCCTGATAAGATTAATCTAAAGTGCGGAGAGGGAAAAAAAAAACAAACCCTTTTTTAAGTCATCAATCAATATTATATAAACTTTCTGAAGTAATTGGCCTAGTTTTTCTTTCTATCAAACTTTAAATTTTTCTCAGATATCCTTGGTATTTTCTCCAAACTTCAGTGCAAGCTGGGCTTCTAGTATCCTGCCATTTTTCTTAAAAGTGCTGGCCCCTCTTTCAGATTCATTCTCCTATGAAGTTGCCACTTACAACTTTCATAGACAGTCTTTTTAAAGGATTGAAAGCCAGACACAGTGGCTCATGCCTATAATCCCAGCACTTTGGGATGCCAAGGCAGGTGGATCACTTGAGGTCAGGAGTTCAAAACCAGCCTAGCCAACATGGTAAAACCCCACCTTTACTAAAAATACAAAAAAAATTAGCTGGGCATGGTGGTGTGCACCTGTAATCCCAGCTACTTGGGAGGCTGAGGTAGGAGAATCACTTGAACCCGGGAGGTGAAGTATGCCGTGAGCCAAGATTGCGCCACTGCACTCCAGCCTGGCGACAGAGCAAGACTCCATCTCAAAAAAAAAAGTATTGAGATCAGGGAGGTTCCAAAGGAGTCATATTTTTGTCATCTGCAGCTGCTTCTCCTGTCGATTTCCTTAGAGATACAATCTGGAGTCATACCAAAACAATGTCATTTTTGGAGCCTCCTGTTCCATTCGACTCCGAATGTTCTCAAGTTAGGTTTTCAAAAGTAAGTAACTGACTATGCTCAGCAGTCTAGCCTTTGCTATTACAAATTCTATGATGACAGGTCACTTTCTTCAAGATTTTCAAAACTTCTTTAACATTTCAAAAGGTGAAACCATCAGCAAGTCAAAAGTATACTTCACATTCTGCTTACAGCAAAATGCAATTGCCAACAGGTGTGTCCAGAGAATAGATATTCATCATCTGTGTGCCCCTGACCCACATCTGTAAGTTTATATTCAAAACCTTCATAATATTCTCCATGTGACTACCATCTACAGTTAATTCTCACACAATTGTCCTATCTGCTTTTCCATCCTTTCATACTCACTCAAATATTCTCCATCATTTTTCCAATTTGTTTTGAGTATATTCATAAAGATGTCTGTCCTACTCATGTTCAATGCTAGTCAAGTCTCCTCATTTACCACACCCTCTCTAAATTTCTTATTTTTAAATAACATATATCTTTTTATTACTATAACTCTTAAGTGCCATTTTACCACATCTTGATAATGGCTAATAGTGACAATTATGAGAAATTTGTTGGAGAAATATAAACTTGTATCAAATCATTTCAGTATAAATGTTTAGTTCAAAAGCTTCTGTTTTCTGATTATATTTTTAGGCTCAAAATAGAGTGTGCAAAACTTAGGCAAGCATTTCAGATCTAGGTAAGGAGACAATTCAACTTTAGACAGTTATATGTTTAAAATACAAACTCCAGGTAAAATCATGGAATAAAGTGCTTCATCTTTGTAATAATAATTTTTCAGTTATTATGACATAACAAAAATCCCACAATTATTTACTTACTCATGTATTTTTTATTTATTCACTTTCACACAATGCCACGATAGGACTATAAGTTAAATTTGCTTTTAATTATATCCAGTAGAGTAAACCTCATCATCCATTTTAAAAACAGGCATTTTCTTATGTGCTGCTATGTTAGATTTTAGTAGTGTTTACCTTCTTTCTCCTTTTATACCAAATGTATTTTAAATATGGTCACTATTATTTTTGAGCCAGTAGACTAAAGCATCAAATAAGATAGCTAAAAATAATAAATTCATTTTACATTAATTAGAGAAGAAATTATTTTAATAAATATAGAATATACTTAATAAGCATTATGAATTATTGTGGAGACATTTTGGAATATGTGAATGATTTTCCCCCAATCTAGTTCAAGCATCTTAATGGGTTTAGTGAAATATTATGTTACTGGGTAACAGTAAAGGCAAATAGGCTTTAAAATGTTAAATGAAGAAAGAGAAAAGAATAGAGCAGAACATCCATGTTATAAATGCAAAGAAATGCCACCTTGGAAGTTGCACATTATGGGAAGAGCAGTCAGATGTAGTTCCTTTTAAAGACTACAAGCTTTAAACTGGGCATGGTGGTGCTGAGGGAGAAAACAAGAAATAAAAGGAATCAACCAAAAAAGGTATGGGGAGGAGGTGTGGGAGAAATGAGAAAGGGTAGAAAAAAACCCACACCAAATCCCTTCAGCCATATGGGACAGAGGAAGCCAGAAGGACAGGCTGGCATGAGATCCTACGGCCCAGCTGTCCAGCCTGTGTTTGGATTCCAGATGGTGACTACCTCCTACCTTTTTGGTCAGCAGGGTGAGGGGGCACATGTGGGTACTTGGAGGGCTTCTTGATATGGAAGTTCACGTTGTCCAGCTCCACGTTCAGGCTGATAGAAGCGGCTGAGTCACTGTCCACTGTGGACTGGAAACTGCTGACTGATGTGCGCTTGCTAGGACTGGCAGAATCTTTTAGTGTTGGGAAGGGGAAAGAAATATAGGGAGAGGAGGGGAGTAAAAATGGGTTTTATCAGGGTATTGGAGGAAAGGAGAAAAATGTTTTTTTAATATACAAGCCCAATGTGCAATACCAAAATGGATACAGTATTTTCATGTACTTCTGTGTAGACTTAATAAAAATTTGAACAAGTTAAATATTAAATCAATTTTTAAAATGAAGAAATATGTTGGAGGTTCTGCAGAAAGAAAAGTCTGATATCATAGTGAAGAGATGAGAAAGTTGTCTGCTGCCATATTATTAGTTCAGTTATTTTTAAGCTGCTGCAAACTACAGACTATGGTAAAATCTAGAAATGTCAGCCTAAACAAGTTGGTTTAAGAAAATACTGTATCTAAGACAAGGACTGCTGTCAGATGTTTCCATTTAGTTGGAGCCATAAATCATAAAGCAGAATTATTTCAACAAACAAAATAATCATTTTATCATACATACACAGTAATGACCCATTGAAACTAAAATGTTAGAAAATTAAACTCACTAGCCAAATTATCGTCACCTTCTTCAGCTATCTGTTCTGTGTCACTGTCATCAAATTTTATGTCTTTAAACCAGGATGGCTCAGAGTGTCCTTCCACGGAGTTCACCGAGTCGCTGTCTGGAGAAGGTGTCTCAGAAAATTCTGTACTCTGAAAGGATGAAGACAGGATCCAAGCAATTGGCTCTCAATGGCAACAATGTTGAGGCTGTCACACTACAAATAAATTGAAGTCCAATATTTCTACAACCTAACAATTGAATTTATATAAAAATAAACAAAAACTAAGTTATAAACCAGAATCATACTGACGATTCCACTCTTTAAAATTGTAATTTTCATTAGCTAGAAGGCTTAGGTAGTAAATTAAAAACAAAACATTTTTTTGATACAGATTTTATTGTGCTTCATTTCATGCCTTAGTCCTGAGAGTGAAGATAGCTTAGAATTTATTTTAACTCGGGGCAACTCTATCCAGAACACATCTTGGAAAGTAACTTTTAATTAATCACTATACCAGTCTTTAGAGTCATTTGTCTCTTCTAACCACTGACTTTCCCATTTTAGTTCACAAAGGTATTACTAAACATTACACAGTTGACCCCTGAACAAGGATTTAAACTGCATCGGTCTACTTATACGTAGATTTTCTTCTGTCTTTGCCACCCCTGAGACCAAAAGCAATCTCTTCTCTTCCTCCCTCCTCCTCAGCCTACTCAACATGAAACAAGGATGAAGACCTCGTGATGATCCATTTCCACCTACTAAAGAGTAAATACAGTTTCTCTTCCTTATGATTTTCTTCATAACGTTTCTCTTGCTTACTTTATTGTAAGAATATGGTATATAATACATACAACGTACAAAATATGTATTAATTGCCTGTTATCAATAATGATCCCAGTCAACAGTAAGCTATTAGCAGTTAAGTTTTGAGGAAGTCAAACATTATCCATGAATTTTCAACTATGCAGGAGGTCAGTATCCCTAATTCTCAAGGGTCAGCAATACACGTGTGTGTGTGTGTGTGTGTGTGTGTGTATGTGTGTGTGTGTGTGTGTGTAGATATGTCCATATATGTATGTGTATATATATAACCTATATATTATATATATCAAATTACATAAACCAAGAGTGAAAGTGTATCTTTTCTTTAAAGTTCTATTTTTAAATAATTTCTACTTCCCTAGAAGTAGAATAAAATACATATATATTCATCAGTATACCATTGTTATACAATAGTGCTAGAGTCAAAATTATTTCAATAGATGCCATAAAATTTTTCATTTTTTTATACTCTCAGTTCTAAAAACACAGGCATAATAAAACTGAAAACCATTAAAGTTAAATGATAAGCAACTATAATACCATAAAGCCAAACTTAAGAACTACCACACCAACTGAATAAAGTATTTGATTCTTATTTTTTTTTCCTTTTCATTGTCTGATCAAATTTAAAGTAAACAATAAAATGTGTGATTCTAATGGCAGCATTTTCATCATGTAAAAAAATGTTTTCACTTTCCTCAAACAACAGAAAAATATGTTAGAAAAATTATCTTCAAGTAAACTACTCTTTATTCCCACTGATGAAGAAAGACTATAAAATAAGCTTGTCACATTTTAATTGGCAGTAAACACTGAAAAGTACCTGCAGTGGTCTATACAGCGCATACTCATCTCTGAAAAGCTGGTCATGATGGCTAACACAATCCAGCCAACGTCCATCAACCATTGCTTGTCCAATTGCTATAGCTTGTGCCCTGAATCAAGACCCACAAAAATGAAGTTTTAAAAGTCAGTCAGAATAGTTTTATAAGTACCAGATAAGTTCTAATCAGAGTTAGATTTTCAAATGGCCCTTGGATAAGTAAAAGATAAAACAAGAGAGACTTAGGATAAGTAAAGGATAAAACAAGAGACACTTAAAGCAAATTAAAAGATTATTCCAGGTACTATAGTAAAGGAGAAGAAACTAATGGTAAAGCAAGTCCTAACAAAACCTAATTTTAATAACAGCAAGCATTGACTGAGCATTCGATCCATGCACAACCCTGTACTTAACAGAGTAAACAATATTGAGAAAAGCTCCTACCTTGAAGGAGCTTTGTTTTAACAAGACAATAGCAAATATTACAGATATAGGCATAAAATGTGTGTGTGTATATGTACATATCTACATGTATATAAGTATGTGTGTATACATGTATATATATATATATACATGAAATAGACACTTAATGACACATTACATTATATGGCATTTCACAATTTATAAAGCACTTCAGCCAATATTACTTCATCCCTACAGTTTATTCACAGGACCACATAATTTTCCTTATGTTGTAGAAATCTCAAAGAAATTGAATAACTTGACTAAAAGCACAAAGCTAAAAAATATAGATAGCCAAAATTACAACCAGGGCTTTGCTGCTTAAAGTTATTTCTCTCTCTACTTTTTTACATACCTTTTTCTTCCCATGAGAGGAGGAGTAGCTAATATGAGAAAATAGTAAAAGCTAGGGGATACATTTATTTGAAAAGCATGACCTGTTAACTCTTTTTATAAATGATTTATGAGACAGGCAAGCTAGGACCTGACAGGCATAGCTTATGGACCCAATACTCAACACAGGGTACAACATCTAGATAAGCGAACAGCAGCAGGGGAATTCTTTGGCCTTAGGTTCCAGCTACATTCTCCAATCCTGCTTTAGTACAGTTCTTCTGCTTTTAATAAGATAAATTATGATCCCATTTGGCTCCTTGTACTCCTTGCATCTGTTCTCTACTGGTTAAAATTCAGATTGGAGGAGGGTTAACTAATTAGCAACCTAAACCACCAATTACAAAAAACAAACAGCATCCTAACTCTACAAAAAACAAACAGTATCCTAACTCTACAAAGAAACTGTAACTCTTATTATCTTCAAATATGTTTTCTCATTCAACATAAATAAATAATATTGAAACCTCTTTCTAATACCTTGTGGCAATGTGCCCATTTCGGATTAGCCAGTTGACTAATTCCTTTCCTACAATGCAGTTTGGATGCGTTCTCAACCAGTAGCGGTGATCCTGAAACTCCATTCCACTGCTGTGATGGCAGATTTTTTTCCACAGGTCCTTTAACTGAACACTGTCCTGCAATCACATTAATAGCAAGTAGTTTACTCTTCAGAAAAAATGCTATATACCTTTTCAGATGTTTTCCTGTGATTTTGAGACTCATAAAAGGAAACCCAATTTGGATTTCTTTATAGTAGCTAACTCACACGATTTAATACAAATGACACATACATGGGAACAGCCTGAATTCAGCTCATCTAATTCCAAATATAACTTTTTCTCTTGAAAACCAACTATTCCAAATACTTCTTTTTTCAGTAAATGGCACATATTATCAATCTCCTACTTATGTATTCTTCTTTGAAGATGGGGCAAGGCAGAGGGAGACAACAGTCAATCACACCAACCTAAGGTAACTGTTCCTAGAGGCTTTCACTCCACCAGATCCTCACCATGTACCCAACTGCCAGGTTAGCTTTTTTATACTCCCTGCTCAAAAAAATTCTGAATGTTCCTCAGCAACTACAGGTTCAAATCTAAACCTGTAAGTACAGAATTCACTGCCTTCCACCAGGTAGTCCCAAATAACTTTCCTTTCTCATTGTCCCCTGACTCCTACTTAAACTATCTCCCAATTAAAAAATCCTACTTCTGGCCATGGAAAATGCCATGCTTATTCTCATCTTTGTATCCTTCACACCTTCAAATAAGATTCACCATCCTCACTGCCTATCCAAACCGATTCCATCTCTCAAGGTCCAGTTCAAGCGTTTCAGTTTAAGCCTTTTCCTGATTCCCTGATTTGTAATGAGCTTTCTATTTTTTGAATTCTTATATGACATACAGTCATATTATTTATTTGATACTCTTTTATTATTAAAGTATTACTACTTCCACTATTAAGGCTCTTCCTACTGATCTTATTTTTACCTTTTGTGGGTTTGCTGGTTTGTTTGTTGTCTTAGAGACAAGGTCTTGCTATGTTGCCCAGGTTGGAGTGCAGTGGCTATTCAAAGGCATGATCACAGCACCCTACAGCCTCAACCCCCTGGCCTCAAGAGTCCTCTCGCCCTAGCCTCCCAAGTAGCTGGGACTATAAGTGCATGCTACCATACCTGGCTCTTATTTCGACTTTTGAATTATAAGCTTGAGGACACAGGTATATCTTCCATTTCTCTGAGTCACTCTTAGAATTGAACACAGTATTTTATGCACAGATAAAATTCAACAATTATTATTTCACATAAACATATAGTATTAAATGTCTGAAAAGTGCTACATGTGTATAACAAACATGCTTCAAAGATTAAATAGCAATATGGGACCTAAGAGTTAAGCTCTCTTATTATGTAGGCAATTGAATTCTGATTTTACCAGACAAAAGGAGTAATGAAAATTAATGCAATGAATATAAAATACTTGACCTATCTCTCAAGTAACCCCAGTAAAACTGAAGCTAATCACTTCTGTTAACTGATATGCTATTTCATGTATATATCTTTTTTAAAAGACTCAGTGACAGGCTAGGTGTAGTGACTCATGCCTGTAATCCCAGCACTCTGGGAAGCTGAGGGGGGCAGATCACTTGAGGTCAGACCAGCCTTGCCAACATGGTGAAACCACATCTCTACTAAAAATACAAAAAATTAGCCAGGTGTGGTGGCATGTGCCTGTAATCCTAGCTACCTAGGAGGCTGAGGCACCAGAATCACTTGAACCCAGCAGGCAGAGGTTGCAGTGAGCGAAGATCGCACCACTGCACCCCAGGCTGGGGGACACAGTGAGACTTTGTCTCAAAAATTAAAAAAAGATTCAGTCACATAAACACTCTCTATGCTCAAAACCAGCAATGGGTCAAGGATACTGGACCAGTACCAGAAGAATTTTGCGTTCATCTTCAGTGGTGTCTGTCCTAACATATGTTCGGTTAGCCTGGGGACTGACAGATGTCTCATATGTAGGTACCATAGGAGAACCAGATCTATCCAGTGACAGGTTAGTAATGCTGGCTGATCTGGAAATAAAAACAAAAGGTGAAATCACAGGTGTAAATTCTTCTTCAATAAATAAAATTATAGAGAAAATTCATTTTTAAGTAAATATTTATTTACCAATGTTAAGGGTACTTTTAAAATTAGTTATGATGATTATGCATGATATTATCATTGAAAGAAATTTGGTAAAGGATACTCAGAAACTCTGTATGATATTTGCAATTCTATGTAAGTCTGTATTTTGCAATTCTAAAACTGTGTGTATAAAATTACTTGGAAATAAGTTTAAAAGGAAGTAGTTATGGAAAAATTACAGGAAAACAATTATATAGCTCACATATCAGTAATATTTCAAAAGGAATATATACAAAGTCTTCTTGTTAAAATGCTGCAAGCTAGTGGATTTTTTTTTTAACTGACAAATATAAAGAATGACAACTAAATGCAAAATAATCTTCCAGATCAGGGTCAGGAAACTATGGCCCCCAGGCCAAATCTAGCCTGCTTCCTGTTTTTGTATATCCCATGAAGTAATAAGGTTTTCATAGTTGAATTATCTGCAATGCAATCAATCTGATGAAGGAAACACTAATTTTGAAGCCCAAATAAGCAAAATGTTATTCCCCAAAAAAGAATTCTTTTCTTCTCACTAGTAGACCTATATTTAAAATATTATCCTCAAATATTATTATTTTGTCAGTAAAAAAAATTAAAAGAAATGTGTTTTTTCTCGTAATATGAGTATTCATACATATCCTTATTCTGACTCTTGGCAAAGTTACCAAACAAATGACTTAGAAGTGGAATACCAACAGCATCAAACAAGCTTTAATTCACTTAAAAGAAAAGATAGCTAAAAATTTACTTAACTTCTATCTAGAAAAAAATTAAACCCAATTTTAACTTCCAAGTAACGGATAAAAGGCAAAAACACCTATGATGTATTAGACTATATAACTCCTTCATTAGAGCAGAATCTGTACTTTCCAAATTTAATCTTCACAGCATCCTATGAAATATGTATTGCTAGCTCTATTTTACAGATAAAGACATCAAGAATAAGAGATTAATCTGTCTAAAGTAGCTGAACTAATATGTTTAAAACCTAAACTCAACTAATACGTATCAGGGTTGCCACCCACAATTAGGTGTCAATTGAAAAACAAAGATTTCCCTGTATGAAGATAAAATATTTTTTAAATAACTTAAATTATTCACAGGTTTAGCAAAGTATCAGTTAATAGGAAAACACTGATATCGAATAGTCGATAAGCAATTTATTTATTTTTTTTTTTTTTAGACAGAGTCTCTTTCTGTCACCCAGGCTGGAGGGCAGTGGCGCAATCTTGGCTCACTGCAACCTCTGCCTCCCAGATTCAAGCAACTCTACTGCCTCAGCCTCCCAAGTAGCTGGGACTATAAGCGCATGCCACGACACCAGGCTAATTTTTTGCATTTTTAGCAGAGACGGGGTTTCACTGTGTTAGCCAGGATGGTCTTGATCTCCTGACTTTGCGATCTGCCCACCTCAGCCTCCCAAAGTGCTGGGATTACAGGCATGAGCCACCACGCCCGGCCAATAAGCAATTTTTTTAAATAATCAGTTATTTATTTCTTGGCCTAGTCTTTCAGTGAAAGCTTGCAATTATGTCTTAATTAATTTTAATCTTTTTTCCAATGGGTGCATTATCCATACATTCTACTTCTCCATCATTCTAACTGTCCCTGTACATATTCTAGTATAGTGGCAACAAGAATAAAAGAAAATTAGTCAATTTTGCTGTCAAAAGCTCTAATAAGTAGGCTAGTAGCAAGAATACTGATTAAAATTATATTTAGAAACAGCATTCATTGACTAAATTACATCTTTCCTAAGACTTACATCAATCTTAGCATTAATTCAAAACACAGAGAGATACACTGTAAATTAGCACAGTTATCCCTAAACTTCTAAACATGCCAACAGGAATATTGTAATTTTCCCCATCTTTTTAAAAAGCCATCTCTTGACTCCACATCCCTCTTCTGCATTTCCCTCTACTTTACAGCAAAACTCCCATCTCTAGTAATTCTTCCATTATCTCTTGAACCCCAAACAACCCACTGAAACTGCCTATCAAGATTACCAATGTTGGCTGGGCACTCTGGCTCACGCCTGTAATCCCAGCACTTTGGGAGGCCGAGGCGGAAGGATCACAAGGTCAGGAGTTCGAGACCAGCCTGACCAACATGGTGAAACTCCATCTCTACTAAAAATACAAAAATTAGCTGGGCATGGTGGCACGTGTGCCTGTAATCACAGCTACTGAAGCAAGAGAACTGCCTGAACCCAGGAGGTGGAGGTTGCAGTGAGCCAAGATCATGCCACTGCACTACAGCTTGGGCAACAGAGCAAGACTCCATCTCAAAAAAAAAGAAAAATTTAAGATTACCAATGTTGTCGTTAAATCCAATAGTCAGTTTTCACTCCTCATCTTACTTAACGTATCAGCCACATAACTCCCCTTCTTTGAAAAACTTTCTCCACTTGACTAATAAGATAAATACCCTCCTGGTTGTCCTGTTACCTCACTGGCCTCTCCCTCTGTCTCCCTTTCTGGTTTCTTTTGATATCTCCAATCTCAGTCCTTAGTCTTTATTTCCTCCCTTTTCACACTCATTCTCTCGATGATCTCCATCCAAGTTCATAGCTTGAAATACCATAATGACAACATCCAAGTTTAATCTCTAGCCTATACCCCTCCCCTAAATTCTGGACTCATATACCCAACTATCTGACCTTTCACTTGGATGCCTAGAAGATATCTCAAATTCAACGTGTCTAAAACCAAACTGCTCCTCCCAGTTGGTAATTCCACCCCTCCAACTACTCAGGCCAAAGACCTGAGTCATCTTTGATAACTTTCTGTTGAAGCCTACATCCAGTTGATTAGTAAATCCTATTGGCTCTACAATCAAAATATATTTAGAATTTGTCTATTTCAGCTGGGCATGGTGGCTCACACCTGTAATCCCAGCACTCTGTGAGGTTGGGGCAAGTGGATCACCTGAGGTCAGGAGTTCAAGACCAGCCTGGCCAACATGGGGAGACCCTGTCTCTACTAAAAATACAAAAATTAGCTGGGCATGGTGGCAGGCACCTGTAATTCCAGCTACTCGGGAGGCTGAGGCACAAGAAGCGCTTGAACCCAGGAGGTGGAGGTTGCAGTGAGCTGAAATCATGCCACTGCACTCCAGCCTGGGCAACAAGGCAAGACTCTGTCTTTAAAAAATATGTGTGTATATGTGTGTGTGTGTGTGTGTGTGTGTGTGTGTATTTTATGTATGTGTGTGTGTGTATGTGTATATATATATATGTGTTTGTATATATATATATATATATATATATATATATATATATATATATATCAGTCGGGTCATGTCATCCTTCCACACTTCACCCAAAAGTCTGCAACAAGGGAAACCTTTTCAGAGTAAAATGTCAATGAATAAATGTAGAAGCAATGATGGATTTAGAAAAATCACCATTTTGCAAATATAGTAACATTGCATTTCAACAAGTATCATAAGTGAATGCTAAAACTATTGACTGAAAGATTAGTAAGATAGAGAGTATTTATGCAGTTTCAAAGCATCTTTCCCACATATTACTTACTAATTACAAAGGAGACAATAGTAACTACAGTGGAGAAACCCAACATGCAAGAGATCAAGTCAACACCACCAACGGGATAAACCTGTATTGTGTCCTTTATAACATAACAGATTGAGAAAGATGTAGCACTTATGTAGTATTTCTGCTCCAAAACTGCACAGCCCAAATCTAATCATAGGAAGCTTCTGACAAACTTAAATTGATGGGTATTCTACTAAACAACTGGTCTTTCCTCTTCACAAAGAAAGACTAAGATACTGTTACAGAGTAAAGAAAACCAAGACACATGACTAAATTCAATGTATGATTCTCAACTGGATCACAGATTGGGGGAAAAATCAATACAAAGGACACTATTAAGACAATTGGCAAAATCAGAATACCTACAGTATGGGGATAATAGAAATTTACCATTGTTACAATTTCCTAAATTTGCTATGTAAGAGAACACGATTGCTCTAAGGAAAAACACTTAAGTATTTAAAAGTAAAAAATAAGACTTTCCATTTCTGGTCTAGTATGTGAGGATCTTCACTCCATCCCAACAACTAAAACCTGAACAAACAGAAAAAACTTTTCTTAGATCCATCAGAAAAGTGAGGTCACAAAGCAAATGCTGCCCCAAATACTGCAGAGACAGACCAGCAGATAGAGAGAATCACAACTCACTGGAGCAGAAACCTCCATGGGAACCAGGAAAACCTAGACTCAAATTGACAAATTCCTCGAGGCTCACTGTAAACAAACCAGAGATACAAATTCTAGGTAAACCCAGCCATGGGGGTAGTGGGGATGCTTCTGGGAGTTTCACTTTCAGATCTACCATGTCCTCACAAGAATGTCAGACAAAAATTCCTTCCAGCTTCTGGCTTCCAACAGTGGGAGAGAATAAATAATTTTAAAATATATCAGAGCATTCTGTTCTTCATAATAAGTCCTGCCCTAAGGAAAAACTATTTTACCAGAGCCTAATCTACTGGAGTTATGTATCAGAGCTAACCTACCCAGGAAGAGGGAAATCCCCAACCCCAGCCCTTTCTTGCCTTCTACACAGAGGAAGAAAAATCCCCAACTCCAGCCCCCTTCAGCCATTCTGTCTCACCTAAGCAGGGTGGGGGGGAATGAGAAGCACTGATAAAGTTCACAGTTCAGAGGCACAGGCTCACCTGTGAGAGTGACTCACAGGACTAGAGACCACTTCATCTCCTCCCACATCCTATCACTACATCACTGAAGGCCTGTTTATCATAGTTCCTTCTACCCAGTACAGCATGTTTACCTTTCAACAAATAATCACAAGGCATAATGAAAGCCAAAAAACCGTTTGAAGACACTGAACAAGCATCAGAAACAGGCTCAACATGAGTGTGGAAATTATCAGTCTAGGAATTGTTTTTAAACAGTAATATGCTAAGGCTGTTAACGGGAAAAGTAAACAGGCAAGAACAGATAGATAATGTAAGCACAGAGATGGATATTCTAAGAAAGAAGCAAAAAGGAAACGCAAGGGATCAAAAACGCCGTAACAGAAAAGAAGAGTGCCTCTGATAGGCTCTTAGTAGACTAGACTAAGGAAAGAATCTCTGAACTTGAGGCTATCTCAACAGAAACTGCCAAAACTGAAAAGCAAATAGAAAAAAGACTGAACAAACAATATCCAAGAACTGTGGGACAACTACAAAAGGTATGATATAAATGTAACGGGAATACCAAAAAGAGAAGAGAGAAAGGAACACAAGCAATATTTGAAACCATAATGACTGAGAATTTCCCCCAGATTAATGTCAGTCACCACACCAAAGGTCCAGGAAGCTCAAAGAACACGAGTGTGGATAAATGCCAAAAAAAACTACAGTTAGGCAAAACTAAGTGTATTCAAACTGCAGACAATCAAAAATAAAGAAAAAGATCTTGAAAAAAACCACCTTAGAGGCCAAGCGTAGTGGCTCAGACCTGTAATCCCTACACTTTGGGAGGCCAAGGCAAGAAGATCGCTTGAGGCCAGGAGTTTGAGACCAGCCTGGGCAACACAGCAAGACCCCACCTCTATTTAAAGAAAAGAAAAAACTTACCTATAAAGGATCAAAGATAATAAATACATCTGACTTCTCCTCCTCAGAAACCATGCAAGCAAAAAGAATGAAGTGAAATATTTAAGGTTTTGAGAGAAAAAAGCCACCAACCTAGAATTCTGTACCCTGATGATACCCGTCAAAAGTGAAGGAGAAGTAAAGACTTTGTCAGACAAATAAAAACAGGGAATTTTTTGCCAGCAGACCTGCGTGTCAAAAAATGCTGAAAAGAATTTCTTCAGAGAGAAGGAATACGACATAGATCAGAAACTTAGATCTATTAATACACAAAGAAAAGTATCAAAGAAGGAATAAGGTAAAAACTTTTCTTTTTCTTACTCTTAGTTGATGTGACAGATAACTATTTGTTCAAAATAATAATAGCAACAATGTATTCAATCACATATGTATGCATGCTTATATCTAAGTGAAATGAATGGCAATGATACAACAAATAGGAGGGAAAAATTGCGAAGTAGTATAGTATTATTTGAAAGTAAATGTGGATTAGCTGTAAGTTATTGCAAACTCTAGGGCAATCATTAAAAAAGTAAAAAGAATACAACTGATATGCTTTTAAAAGGAGAAAATAGAATAATTTAAAATGCTCAATTAAAAACATAAAGGTGGAAAAGGTGTGGAAGACAAAAACAGGAAGAATGAACAAAGGCAACAAGTAGAAAACAGTAATAAATAATGGCAGACATTAATCTAACTACATCAGTAATCACCTTAAATGTCAATAGTCTAAATACACCAACTAAAAGACAGTGATGGTTAGAATGGATCAAAAAACAAGATTCAAAAATACATTGTACAAGAAATCCAATTTAAATACAAAGACACATACATATTAAAAAATAAGTGAATGGTCAAAATGTCGCTATTTATCCCATAAATATGTACAATTATGTGTAAATTTTAAAAATTAATTTTTAAAATTTTAAATAAAATCAAAAGAGGATACATGAAAAAAAGTAGATGGAGAAAGATATACCACGTTAACACTTATTTAAAAAAAAAAGAGCAGAAGTATCTACATTAATTTTCAGACAGACTTCAGAGCAAGGAAAGTTATCAAAGATAAAGAGGGAAACTACATAATGATAAAGAAATCAATATTCCAAAAGATATAACAATCCTTAATATGTATGCTCCTAACAATAGAGTACCAAAATATATGAGGGAAAAACTGACAGAACTACAGGAGAAACAGATGAATCCATTAGTACAGCCGGAGACTTTAACCCCTCTATTAGAAACGGACATGTCTCTAGCAGAGAGAAAATCAGTAACAACAGAGCTGAACTCAACACCACCATCAATCAGGTGGATATGCTGGACATGTTATAGACTGCTTGATCCAACAACAGAATACTCATTCTTCTCAAGTCACATGGAACATTCACCAAAACAGACCACATTCTGGGCCATAAAACACACCATAACAAATTTAAAAGAGTAGAAAACATACAATATCTGCCTTCAACAACTAAAACGGAATCAAACTAGAAATAATTAACAGAAAGACAGCTACAAAATCCCAAAATCCTTGGAGATGAAACAACACACTTGTAAAAAATAAAAATATGAGTCAAAGAAGAATATCAAGAAAAATTTTTAAATATTTTCAACTAAATGAAAATTAAAAATACAACCTATCTAAATTCGTGGAATGCAACCAAAGTGGTGCTTAGTGGGAAATTCATAGCACCAAGTGCATACATTTAAGAAAAAGATCTAAAGCCAGACAAGGTGCCTCACACCTGTAATCCCAACACTTTGGGAGGCTAAGGCAGGCGGATCACGAGGTCAGGAGTTCGAAACCAGCCTGGCCAACATGGTGAAACCCCATCTCTACTAAAAATACAAAAAAATTAGCTGGGCATTGTGGTGCGCACACCTGTAGTCCCAGCTGCTCGGGAGGCTGAGGCAGGAGAATTGCTTGAACCTGGTAGGCAGAGATTGCAGTGAGCCCAGGTCACGCCACTTCACTCCAGCATGGCGCCTGGTGACGGAGTGAGACTTTGTCTCCAAAAAAAAAAAGCATATTAAATCCAAAGTGAACACAGGAAAAATAATAGTAAAGATTAGAGCAGAAGTCAATGAAACTGAGAACAGGAATCAACAGACAATCAACAAAGCCAGTTCTTTGAAAAGATCAATAAAATCAGTAAGTCTCCAACTAGGCTAAGAAAAAAAAGGCAAAACCCAAAATTTGAAATGAAAATCAAAATAGTCCTATTTCTCTTAAATTCAATCCGTAATTAGTAACCTTCCAAAACAGAAAGCACCAGGCCCAAATTCGCTCACTGAATTCTACCAAACATTTAAGAAAGAAATATGTCAATTCTCTACAAAATTTTCCTGAAGACAGAATCAGAGGGAATACTTTCTAATTCAGTCAATGAGGCCAGCACTAATTCAGTCAATGAGGCCAGCATTTCCCTCATACCAGAACCAGACAAAGACATGACAAGAAAAAGAAACCACAGTCTATTATCCTCAACAAAACAGTAACAAATTCAATCCAACAATGTATAAAAAACTGTAAACACCACGACAAAGTGGGATTTATCACAGGTATGCAAGGCTGGCTCAACATTCAAAAATCAATTAATATAACTCATCACATCAATCAGTTACAGAAGAATAATTAAATAATCATATCATTGATACAGAAAAAGCATTTGACAAAATCCAATACTCCTTCATTATAAAAACTCTCAGTAAACTAGAAATAGAGGAAATTTCCCCAACTTGATAAAGAATATCTACAAAAAAACAACATACAGCTAATAGCATATTTAATGGTGAGAAAACTCAAAGCTTTCCCACTAAGATCAGGAACAATGAAAGGACGTCCCCTCTCACTACTCCTTTCCAACACTGGACTAGAAGTCTTAGCTAATGAAATAAGACAGGAAAAGGAAATAAAAGGCACACTGACTGGGAAGGAAGAAACAAAACTTTGTTCACACATGATAAGATTGTTTATACAGAAAATCCAAAAGAACTAACAAATTCCTGAAATTAATAAGTGATTATAGTAAGGTGGCAGGATACAAGATTAATACAGAAAAGTCAATCACATAAGATAATACAACACACTCATTAAAACTGCCAAAATCCAAAACTGACAACACCAAATGTGACGAGGATGTAAAACAACAAGAACTCTAATTCATTGCTATAGGAATGCAAAATGGCAAAACCACTTTGGAAAAAAAGTCTAGCAGTGTCTTACAAAATTAAACATAATCTTACCACAGGACTCAGCGATCATGCTTCTTGGTATTTACCCAAATGAATTGAAAATTATATCCACAAAAAAACCTATACTCAGATGTTATAACAGCCTTGCTCATAACTGATAAAACTTAAAGCAATCAAGATGTCCTTTGGTAGGTGAGTAGATACTTAAACTATGACAAATCTAGACAACGGGATATTACTCATCACTAAAAAGAAAAGAGTTATCAAGCTATGAAAAGACATGGAGAAAACTTAAATGCTTATTAGTAGGTGAAAGAAGACAATCTGAAAAGTCTATACACTGTATAATTTCAACTATATTACATTCTGGGAAAAGTAAAACTATGGAGACAGTAAAAAGATTAAAGATTGTATGGGTTGGGGAGAGGAAGGGATAAATAGGAGGGAGCCCAGTAGACTTTTTGGGCAGAGAACTTATTCTGTAGAATTCAACAATGATGCATGCATGTTATTATACATTTGTCCAAACCCATAGAATATTCAACACCAACAATGAACTCTGACTTTTCAAAGTAGGTTCGTTGATTGCAATAAATATGCCACTCTGGTGGAGGACACTGACGGTCATGAAGATTCTGCATGTGTGGAGACAGGGGCTAAAAGGGAACTCTCTGTACTTTCCACTATAAACCTTAAAACTACTATAAAAAATAAACTTTATTAACTAAGAAAATATAAAGGATAATGATGTCTGCAACTTACTCTCAAACGGTTCAGAAAATATGCATATATGTACATACAATATGAAAAACGATGGCCAGGTACGGTGGCTCACGCCTACAATCCCAGCACTTTGGGAGTCCAAGGTGGGAGAATCGCTTGAAGTTGAAGCAGAAGTTGAAGACTATTCTGAACAACAAAGTGAAACCCCATCTCTATAATTTATTAAAAAATAATAAATAAAAATTTAAAAAAGAAAAAATTAGAAAGCAAAAGGGCAAAATATAAATTAGCAGACCTTAATGAAGAATATATGAAGATACATTTTTCTGTCCTCACAACTTTTCTGCAAATTTGACAGTTTTTCAAAGCAATTAAAAATTAACAACAAAAAATGTAAAATTCTCCAACAGCTTCCCATCTCAGAGTAAATGACAGAGCCCTTAGGATTAACTCTAAGACTGCTCTACTCCATTACCATAGGATTCCTTGTTATTCCTTGCCAGGTGTATTTCCTCCCAGAAAATGTCCTCCTTCACAAAATGTCCACATGGTTCAATCCCTCAACATCCTTCATATCTTATTTAACTAGAAGAGAAAGGATGGTAGAGGTTCCAAACTCAAAAGTCAGTGGAGAATATTGCCAAGAATCACTGAGAGAATGGAAACAAGAGTTGAATACCAAAAAGAAAACACTAGTTTAATTCAGCTTTTAGAGCTAAGAAAGTATATGACAATCAATCCCACCCTTTTAATCCATTTGTTCTTCTTATTAGCATGAAAAGAAATAAACATCAGAGAATAGTGTTTTCATTCGCCAGTTTACCTATTTCGAGCAGGAGATTTCCCAGCATCCTCTTGCACAGATACAAGTCTTGTTGAAAGAGGAGTATTTGAGGAATCTGGATGAATCAAACTATAAAGAAAATAGGAAAATACTGAAATAATTCAGGACAGTAAGAGGGAACTTCAGTGAGGCGCTTTAACATTAAAAGCAGATCAAAGCTTTTTCCCTGCAATAATGAGATTATGGGTCATTTTGGTTTTTCCTTTAATTAGGGTATAAACAGTATGAATAAGTTTTTGCAGTGCATGGCTTTTTTCTTAAGAACACAAAATGCCAAAAGGACAATTTTTAAAAGTTTCTAAGTACATGGAATATAAATAAAATTAGTTGGATGGCTGACTTATGAAACTTCTCACATTATAAACACAAGATGATAAGTGATTTTGGAGAGAAATCTGAGTTCAAATATTTTATTCTCAGTCCCCATAACCCACTAAAACAGCATCATAGAGTCAGACAAACCTAGGTCCAAGTGCAGGCTCTACCTCTTACTAGCTGTGTGACCTTGAGTTCGTTACTTAATCTCTCTAAACCTCAGCATCCACATCTGCCAAAAGGAGAAAATAGTGCCTACCACAGAGATATGCTAACTAAAAGAGAATGAACATTAAGCAATTAGCACAGAACCTAAAACTTAACTATTACTCTACCTTTGACATCTATTGTACATCTCTCAGGAAGCTTTCCTACCTAATTTGTTTTGTTAAATCACATCTGCCAATTACAACAGGGCCAGTCACAACTAAAAAGCATTACTAACAAAAGTAAGCAAAAACTAAAAAATCTCTAATTTGTAGAATCAATGTTTATAATATAGAATCAATTTTTAAAATTTATAAAATATATGTAAAGTATTAAGAATCACAATGCCATAAACACCAAAGTACTCATCAAGCAATATAAGAAAAGGCTGGGCATGGTGGCTCATGCCAACACAAAGTGCCAGCACTTTGGGAGGCCGGCAAATCACTGGAGGCCAGGAATTCAAGACCATCCTGGCCAACATGGCGAAACCCATCTCTACTGAAAATACAAAACTTAGCCAGGCATGGTAGCACACACCTATAATCCCAGCTACTCAGGAGGCTGAGGCACAAGAATCGCTTGAACCCTGGAGGCAGAGGATGCAGTGAGCTAAGATCGCCACTGCACTCCAGCCTAGGCGACAGAGAGAGACTCCATCTCAAAATAGATAAATAAAAACTAATGTAAGAAAAGAACACTACCACTGACTGGGAAATTCCCCTACCCAGTCCTAATCCCTTCCCTTCTCTGCCCTCAGTGAAATCACTGCTGTAAATTTCACATCACTGTCTTTCTTAAGTTTTTCCACATTTGTGTCCCTAGACGGTGTACTAGTTTTGCATATTTTTAAATTTTATATAAATTAAATTTTACTGGTTACATGATTAGATGATTTTCTTTTCTACTCCACTTTGTCCCTGAGATTTATACATATTGAATGCAGCTGTAATTCATTTTTTACTTAAGTTCATTACATACTAATTTATCAATCCCTTTAAGGGGTAACTGAGAAACTAACTTATCAGAGAGATGTTAGTCAAAACTATAAGCTCTTTGAAATGGCCAGGTTTGGTATTATGCTTAACAAAATAATTCAGCTAAAGAAAATAATCAGAGGCCAGGTACAGTGGCTCATGCCTACAATCTCAGCACTTTGGGAGGCTGAGGTGAGAGGATTACTTGAGATCAGGAGTTCAAGACCAGTCTGGTCAACATGGCAAGAACCTGTCTCTAAGAAAAAATCTTAAAAAAAAAAAAAAAAAAATCCAAGCACAGTGGCATGCACCTGTAGTTCTGGCTACTCAGGAGGCTGAAACAGAAAGATTGCTCAAGTCTAGGGTTTCCAGGCTGCAGTGAGCTATGATCACACTACTACACTCCAGCCTGGGTGACAGAGCAAGGACATCTCAAAAATAGTAAGTAATAATTTTTAAAAATCAGAAACTGATAAAACTAAGATTCTAATTCAAACAATTCCAGGTAACTTCCAAGAGTTAGCACCCTCTACTACCAGGCAGTGCAGTATACTTACAGAAAAACATAATGTGTTCCTTCAGAAGGAAAAAAAATCTAATTTCATTTGGAAATATGAATATAAATTGTATAAGCATTCTTCTTCTCATGGAAGGCTACATTAGAAATTAATAATGTTAATGACTCCTGTTGCCTATTCAACAAATATTATCAAGATTATATATATGCCATGTACTGTTCTTGGTGCCTGGGGTAGGACAGTGACAAGAAAGGTGTAAAGTCTCCTCTCATAGAGCTTACATTCTAATTAATCAATATCGTCAGTATCCATAAACATCTGCAAACATTCTGGAGGCAAATCGAGGAAAAAGGAGAACATAGTGAATTGACAGGAAATAATTCAAAGAAGGTAAGTGTTAACTGAAAGCACTCACAGGTCAGAGGATTTTAAATAAAATTATATTTAAGGGACAATACCTTTGCCAGGCCAAATCATCCTCTAAAAATATGTTACGGCTGGCTTTCCTACTCCCAACAGGTGTTCGGGGTTCACTTGGATCAAGTACAGACACAGAGCAAGCAGAATCTGAAAGAGCATTCAAGTCTTCCCCAATAGAATTACTGTCTGTGGAATGAGCATAACTTAAGGCTATTTTTCTACAATATGTGCAAGCTCGGAGGTCTCCTAGGAGAAAAAAAAAAAGAAGGAAAATGAAGGAAAAGATAGCATGATATATTGCTTGGCATAACTGTTTAACTCCCTGGGTCAACAGTTCACCTAATAACAGGGAAATGTCTTCAAGTACAGACTCTCAAAAACAGATTTTCAAAAGTGAAATAACTTTGTTAGCTCTATTACACACAATTAAGAGCCACTTTGAATTCTGGCACTAAAATTAAAAAGTTAAAAGTTAAAATAAAAAAGAGCCATAAATTCATCCAGGTGTCCAAACTATCACAAACATTTATAACGAGTTTAAAATATATATCCCAGGCTGGAAATGGTGGCTCACTCCTGTAATCCCAGCACTTTGGGAGGCCAAGGTGGGCAGATCATCTAAGGTCAGGAGTTGAAGACTAGCCTGGCCAACATGGTGAAACCCCGTCTCTACTAAAACTACAAAAATTAGCCAGGTGTGGTGGCGCATACCTGTAATCCCAGCTACTTAGGAGGCTGAGGCAGGAGAATCGCTTGAACCCAAGAGGCAGAGGTTGCAGTGAGCCAAGACTGCCATTGCACTCCAGCCTGGGCAACAAGAATGAAACTCCATCTCAAAATAAATAATTAGCCAGGCGCGGTGTGTGTGCCTGTAGTACCAGCTACTCGGGAGGCTGAGGTGGGAGGATCGCTTGAGCCTGGGAGTTCTGGGCTGCAGTGCGCTATGCCGATCTGGTGTCCACACTAAGTTCGGCATCAGTATGGTGACCTCCTGGGAGTGGGGGACCACCAGGTTGCCAAAGGAGGGGTGAACCAGCCCAGGTCAGAAATGGAGCAGGTCAAAACTCCCATGCTGATCAGTAGCAGGATTGCGCCTGTGAATAGCCACTGCACTCCAGCCTGGGCAACATAGCGAGACCCTGTCTCAGGGGGAAAAAAAATAATTAATTAATTAAATTTAATGTATACCCCAATGATACTAGAAAACTTTGCTTAAAAGAGTATTTTTGTCCAGGTCGTAAAAGTGAAATAAGGTATCTGGGCCAGACACAGTGGCTCACACCTGTGATCCCGGCACTTTGGGAGGCCAAAGCAAGAGGACTGCTTGAGGACAAGGGTTCAGGAACAACCTGGCCAACATACTGAGACCCTGTCTCTATAAAAATATAAACATATATAAAATAAAATTTTAAAAAAGAAATCTAACAGAGACATGAGTTTCAAGGAAAAACATTTTTTAATAGAATAAATAAACCAACACAAATGGAAACAACATATTTTCCACAGGCAAATTAAAGAGGAAAATACTATTAAGGTCTTTATTGTGAAGCCCTGAAGAGTACCCTCCACAGAATTTCAAAAGCAAACTAACAGAAAATGGGCTTACATACAGTATAATATATGGGAGTAAAAACTATAAAAGAATTCTTATAAGAAAAGTTAGAGCTAGGCACTGTGGCTCAGGCCTATAATCCCAGCACACTGGGGGACCGAGGTGGATAAATCACCTGAGGTCATGAGTCCGAGACCAGCCTGGCCAACACGGTGAAACCCCATCTCTACTAAAATTAGCCAGACGTGGTGGCAGGCGCCTATAATCCCAGCTACTCGGGAGGCTGCAGTGGGAGAATCGCTTGAACCCGGGAGGCAGAGGTTGCAGTGAGTTGAAATCGCACCACTGCACTCCAGCCTGGGCAACAAGAACGAAACTCCGTCTCACAAAAAAAAAAAAAAAAAAAAAAGGATAGATATGAAATATTCTTGGGAAGATGTAACAAGGTTGATACTTCTAAATAAATATTTTTTGAAAGTAGAGTCCTGCCCAAATATAAGCTTGCATTTCTACCCTATTTTTCTAAAACAATGTCTTGAGTGATTCTGTAACATTTTAGGTATTAAAAAAGGAGATAAAATAATTAAACCTTAATAATAGCATGTTGTTTAATAATTCTACCTAAAATTTTCCCACTAATATTAGAACACTGAAGTGATACAAAATAAAAGACTTGTAAAGTTAACTGTATTGTGTTTTTACCATAATCACTACCAAAATGGCCTTTTACTTTTTCATTTTAAGACTACTATTATATACTACTCAGTTTTACTAAATTACGAATGCAGGCCAGGCATGGTAGTGCATACCTGTAATCCCAACATTTTGGGAGGCCAAGGCAGGCAGATTGCTTGAGCACAGGAGTTTGAGATCAGCCTGGGCAATGTGACAAGATGCCACATCTACAAAAAATACAAAAACTAGCCAGGCATGGAGGCATGCACCTGTAGTCCAAGCTACTTAGGAGGCTGAGGTGGGAGGACTGCTTGAGCCCAGGAGATTGAGGCTGCAGTAAGCTGTGACTGCACCACCACACTCCAACCTGGGTGACAGAGTGAGACCCCATCTCAAAACAAACAAAAAAAAATTATACATGTAAAAACCAAAATTTCACTTGTTGTGTTACTAATTTCCAACTCAATTTAACAAATGAAACCTATTAAAACTCTAAAGAAAAATATAATCACTTTAATCAGCACCCCCTACCCTCTACCCCAAAAAAAGTAAACTACAATCCAGGATAAATTAAAGTGCTAGGACATACTACTCTCAGCTGACCAAAGTAAAACTACAGCTCAGAAGTGAAATTACAGCCGAGCACGGTGGCTCACACCTGTAATCTCAGCACTTTGGGAGGCCGAGGCGGGCAGATCACTTGAGGTCAGAAGTTCAAGACCAGCCTGACCAACATGGCAAAACCCCGTCTCTACTAAAAATACAAAATTTAGCTGGGTGTGGTGGTGCACATTTGTAATCCCAGCTACTGAGGCTGAGGCAGGAGAATCGCTTGAACCTAGGAGGTGGAGGTTGCAGTGAGTCGAGATCACGCCACTGCACTCCAGCCTGGGTGACAGATCGAGACTCCGTCTCCAAAAAAAAGAAAAAAGAAGTGAAATTACTCCCTACAGAAAGACTTTCAATTTACAACAAAGAAGACTTCATTTGTTTCTTACACTATAAAGGAAATCTCCCCTAACCAGTCAGCTATTAGCACTAGAACTGTCAAATCAATAAATAGAGCCAAACCTGATCAGAAAAGTTTTCATTCCATGAACAACTTTCATCATCAAGAGCCAGTTAAGCACATGCCTATATGGTGTGATGGGAATACAAAGACTGATGAGATACAGCCCTGCATCAAAAAACTCACAGTCCACTGGAGGCAACACACATATAATCAAAAAGCTTCATGACAGATGCAGATACTATTACTATTACCATCAATAACAACAGTTTACTGTTCACTGATCCCTCTCCATGTGCTGGACATTTTTCTAAGTATTTACATTTATTTAAGGTCACAATGTATAATTGTGCCTAGCATACATTATCCCAGGGGTCCCCAACCCCAGGGCCATGTACCGCTCCCCATCCATAGCCTGTTAGGAACCCAGCCACACAGCAGGAGGTGAGTGGCAAGCAAGCAGCGCAAAAGCCATACACAAGCGAGCATTACCTCCTGAGCTCTACCTCCTGTCAGATCAGCAATGGCATCAGATTCTTATAGGAGTGTGAACCCTATTGTGAACAGCATGTGTGAGGGATCCCAGTTGCATGTTCCTTAAGAGAATCTAATGCTTGATGATCTAAGGTGGAATAGTTTCATCCCAAAATTATCCCCTGTCCCCTACACCACTCCATGGAAAAACTGTCTTCCACAAAACTGATCCCCAGTGCCAAAAAGGTTGGGGACTGCTATATTATCCCATTTGTGATGATTAACCTTATGTGTCAACTTGGCTAGATTAGTTGTTTGGTCTAGCTGAGATGCTGTGAAGGTATTTTTTTTTATATGATTAATATTTACAATCAGCTGACTTTAAGTAAAGCAGATTGTCCTCTAGAACGTGAGTGGGTCTCATCTAATCAGTTGAAGGCCTTAAGAACAAAGACTACAGTTTCCAGAAGAAAAAGAAATTCTGTCTCAACACTGCGAGATAGAAATCTCGTAGGAGTTTCCAGCCTACTGGTCTGCCCTGAGAATTTCAGACTTGCCAGCCCTCAAAATCACTTGACCAATTGTTAAACACAAACTTCTCTATATAAATGTGTGTGTGTGTGTGTGTCCCACTGGTTCTGTTTCTCTGGAAAACCCTGATACATATTTTGGTACCAAGAATGGTTTTAGAGCAGCAGAATCTTAAGGACAAGTTTTCTGAATTGGTTCTTATGTTTCTGGAATTGGTTCTCTATGTTGATGAGATTTAAAGGCACTAATGACTCTGTTTCCAGTAGTAAAGAGAACACTGACAGTCCACTGTGTAATGTGGCAACAAAGACATGTAAAATATCAACTACAGATACTCCATCAAATGTTAACACTTATAAAAGGCAAAGTTCTGGGTGACTATGTTTTTAATACCTTAGAACAGTTTTGTCAAGCTAACAAATACAATGACATGAGCTGGTTCCTCCTAATTGCATTAAGACAAAAGTGAAAAATGAAATGGATTACCTTAGGGATTCAAATTCCCAGCTCAAGAACTGTATAAATTATCTGAAAGTTTCTATGTCTTCCTTGAAAGAAAGCCTTACCTCTTGCATCTTCAGTGCTAACACTGCTAAAAATCAAAATGACATTCTCATCCTGCAAGTGGCTGAATTAAAACACAAACTGAATCACCAACCTGAAGTTCGTCTGCTATTAAAGTGAGGGCACTGACTGGGAAGGAGTAGAAATACACAGGAAGATCCTGATGAAGCTGGGGATAGTAAAGACCAAAATTCTGAATCTTCTTTGCCAGTAGAAGCAGTCTTTCCACCTCATTTGAGAAGATTAACCTTGCTTTGACCAGATATTCTGTAATAACCTCCCCTGAGTTTAGCTGCCTTGCAAGACCCTGCTAATTTTACTCAGATCTACTCCTACTATCCTCTTTGCTGCCAGACCTAAAAAGAAACTCAAATCACAGCAGGCCCTGAAAGGTGAGATACAAAGTGTGACCCATGAGAAGGTGCACTACCTCTAGAAGAACTACATGATTTTTCCAATGTAAACAGATAGAAACCCAGGAAATACATGCGGGAGTGCATAATGAAGGTATGGGATAACAGTGCAAAGAACATAAAGTTGGATCAAGTTGAATTTACTGATATGGGCCCACTAGGCAGATTCTTTATTTACCGTTGCAGCTCAAGGGATTAAAAGGGTCTCCAACAGAATGTTTAGATGACTAGCTGAAACACACACCAAAAGGTGGCTTACACTAAATGGGGTTGAAATGTCAGGAATGCCTAGTATACTACAGAGGAAGGCATCCAAAGGCTAGGGGAGACTGAAACTTTAAAAGTAGTTTTACCATGTAAGACTTGCTGACTCATCCAAGGAGGATACGCCTTTCAACCACGACTATGAGAAATAAATTTGTGAGGGAAGGCCCAGCATCCTTAAAAAGCTTTGCGGTTGCTCTTCTTTGTAGATCAGAAATTACAGCAGGAACTGCTGCTACTGGGTCAGGAAACCTAAATGCAACGGGGATCACTGGATCCCAGGGTGGAAGGGGCCAATCGGTAGCACTTTAATCACCAAAGACAAGGTGGGCATGGTTACTGTAATAGACAACAGAATCAAAGCAGTAATCAGAATAGCCTGACTCAGAGACCTACGGCATTGGCTAGTTGATCATAACGTCTCCACAAGTGAAGTAGATGGGCAGTCAACAAAATTCTTACTTGATTTGTATAAGAGAAACAACTCTACATCAAGCAGCTATAAGTCTAACTTGAATCATAAGAATAGTCATATAATCCCTCAATCAATTCCCAGACTTGAGCCATTTATAGATGACCCAAAACTCCTTGAATAAAGAGGAGACTGGTCATTCTGAGGAAGAACCCCATTACACTGCCAGAAATGCATTCTGTTAATCTTTCTAACAAAGAGACCTATGCTTTTACTAAGGCAACCGGACATTAAGGAGAAGGAAATGAATGATCAAATTTTTCAGGGGTTATTAGATACTCACTCTCAACTGACAGTCATTCCAAAATATCACTCTGGTCTGTCTGTCAGAGTAGGGGCTTACAGATGTCAGGTGGTCAGTGGAGCTTTAGCTCAGGTCCATCTCACTGTGAGTTTAATGAGTCTCCAGACTCACTTGATGGTTATTTCCCCAGTTCTAGAATATAGAGTTAGAATAGAAAACCAGCAGAATCCCTACATTTGTTCCCTGACCTGTATTATGGTACTTCTGCCTCCAGAACGCTGAGACATACATTTCTGTTGTTCTAAGCCACCCAGCCTATGGTACTCTGTTATGGCAACCCTAGGAAACTAACATACCAACCACAGACAGGTTTTATCCTGAGGGTAATAGGAGCTCTGAAAGAGTATTATGCAAGGAAATACCTTGACATGATCAAATTAGCATTTTACAAAGAATACTGACCAGGATATGAAATACGAATTACAGGTAGGGAGAAACTAAAGGTAAAAAGTCTTTTAAAAGCTGTAATCTTGGTTACTGTAGCCTTAGAGTACAATTTGAAGTTAGGAAATGTGATGCCTCCTGCCTTGTTCTTTTTGCTTAAGACTGTTTTGGCTGTTCAGCCCCTTTTTTGGTTGTATATGAATTTTAGAATACTTTTTTCTAATTCTGTGAAAAACAACATTAGTAGTTTCATAGGAATAGGCTACAGTAACAAAAACAGCATGGTACTGGTACAGAAACAGGCACGTAAGCCAATGGAACAAAACAAAGAACCCAGAAATAAAACCACACACTTTACAGTCATTTGATCTTCAACAAAGTCAACAAAAATAAACAACAAGGAAAGGACTCCCTATTCAATAAATGGCACTGGGATAGCTGGCTAGCCATATGCAGAAGAATGAAACTGGCCCCTACGTTTCACTATATACAAAAATAAATTCAAGATAGATTAAAGGTTTAAATGTAAGACCTCAAACTATGAAAGTCCTAGAAGAAAACCTATGAATCACAATTCTGGGCATCAGCCTTGAGAAACAATTTATGACTAAGTCCTCAAAAGCAACTGCAACAAAAACAAAAATTGACAAATGGGACCTAGTTAAACTAAAGTGCTTCTGCATAGCAAAAGAAACTATCAACAGACTAAACAGACAAGCCACAGGAGAAAATATTTGCAAACTACGCATCTGACAAAGATCTAATATCTAGAATATATAAGAAACATAATTTAACAAGCAGAAAACAACTCCATTAAAAACTAAGCCAAAGACATGAACAGACACTTCTCAAAAAAAGATCTACAAGTGGCCAACAAACATGAAAAAATGCTCCACATTACTAATCATTAACAAATCAAAACCACAGTAAGATACCATCTTACACCAGTCAGAACGGCTACTACTGAAAAGTCAAAAAATGAATGTTGGCAAAGCTGCAGAGTAAAGAGAATGCTTATACACTGCTGATAGGACTGTAAGTTAATTCACCACTGTGAAAGGCAGTTTGAAGATCTCTCAAAGAGCTTAAAACAGAACTATTACATTTGATTCAGGAATTCCACTACTTGGTATATATCCAAAGGAAAATAAATCATTCTACCAAAAAGACACATGCACTCATATGTTCATCACAGCACTTTTTATCAAAGCAAAGACACAGAATCAACCTAGGTGCCACCAATGGTGGAATGGATTTTTAAAAATGTGGTATATACACACCATGGAATACTATGCAGCCATAAAAAAGAACAAAATTATGTCATTTGCAGCAACATGGATGCTGCTAGAGGCCATTATCCTGAGTAAATTAACACAGGAACAGATCACCAAACACTGCATGTTCTTGCTTATAAGTGGGAACTAAACACTGAGTACATAAGGACATAAAGATGGTAACAGTAGGCAAACGGACTACTAGAGCCAGGAGGGAAGAAGAGGAGCAAGGTTTGAAAAACTATTGGATACCATGCTCACTACTTGGGTGACAGGATCAATCATACGCAAAATCTCA